>CM077595.1:105157176-105357176 GCA_039654915.1 Aquilaria yunnanensis
GATGTTAATGTGACAGTTCAAAATGTTACATGACATCCTTTCTCATAACAACAAATAACTGTACTGAAAGAATAAGAAGTTCAGGTTAAAATTGACATAAACACATTATTTAGGGATTTAAAAACATATATTAGCCGAAAGTTCATCTTCTTGCCTTCCCCAAACCGCTAGATTCTGGGTTCCTATTCCGATGGGATTTCTAGCAGCCCTTCCTTTCCCTCTCCAAGTACGCTTTGTCAGCCCTTCCTTCCCCGCCGACGCGCCTTCCCTCCTCAACTCCTTCCTCTCCACCTCCGTTACTTCTAACCACTTCCACATCACCTCCCCCTCCGCGGATCGCTAAAGCTCCAACACTCAGCCTCCCACGTCTCCCTCTCCTACCCTTACCCCTTATCTCACTTCTCTGCCCTCAATTGTGAAGAAATCGGTTTGTTGGTGAGATTTGAGAACGATTCGATTTTATCAAGAATAGGGGAAATTCTGTCGAACGCCAATCCTCGAGCATTCACAGACTGGTATTCGTGTAGTGGATCTGAAACTGGTGTTGCTCTGCTTCTTTGGAGAAAAGAGAGCCAAGTTCGTCGTCTTCCCAGAACAAATCTTGCTATAACAGAGGAAACAAAAAGATAGAAAAGCCCTCCCTATCCACTTCTCATGCCACGACCTCGGCACTGAAGAGCGTCCAACAGGAAAACACGAATCAGTGTATGAATTATCAAATACCAATATGCACACAAACTATTCGACTAAATAACAGAATGAGCAGAACCAACATGACAGCTACGATTCAACTACTTGTTGGTATTGGAAACAGGAAAACACGGTCAATGTATAAATCCTCAAAAATCAGAATAGATATGTATAAGAAACAATAAGAAATGATAGAAAACTTATGATGATCGACGAACAAAAGATGAACCGGATTGGAACCCAAACCAAACGCTTTCTACAAAACTTGACTAATTCAATCTATTTATTATAACTGCTGCAGCCCATGATTTACGCCTGTGTGACTTGTGAGGCTAGGGAGTCACCGATGGCGGAGAAGTAAAATGGGTCGGATGAGAGGAAGAAGATTTGGGGAAGATAAATGTACGATTTAAGTCACTAAAATTATATGTTTGTTCAATTTTAGCCTAATGTTGTTTATTCTATCACTAAGTCATTTTTTGTTATGAAGGAGGATGTCATGTATATTTTAAACTGTCACATCAACATTTAATTACAATATCATCAACTTTCATCAGAGATAATGGAGAAAACATAAGGGGCTACATTAGGACGCACTTTAAAAAGTGGGGGACTTTACAATGGCACAATGTGGGATAAGTGACCGCTTTATGACAAACATTAGAGTTGAGGGACCACAGAAGTATTTTGCCCTAGAGTTTAAGAAAGAGAAAAAAAAATATATGTTGTTTGCACTATTGTCATTCACTTTTTACATGTAAATTAAGTAGAAAAAAAGTGAATATTGAAATGATAAATTTAAATGGTAATAGAATAAAGTAATTTGTTAATATAAAAATGTTATAAAAATTTGAGACAACTAAAATATAATGTCTATTGAAAAGAATGTGGGTTGAGGAGGTGCTTATATTTCATAGTCTATCTCCATGTAGAGTATATATAAAAACATACAAAGGTGGTTAGGGATGAAGCCAAGATTTTAGGATGAGGGAACAGACTTATGAAAATTTTTTAATATAATATTAAAGAAAAATAAAAGTAAGTCTATTGAAATTAAAAATATATATTTTCCAAAAGGCCTAAGTACAGTAGAAGCCCCTAAACTTTTATAACTCAGTTTAGTTGGTCCCCAACTAAAAATCAACCACCAGAAGCCCTTGACCGAGTTGGTCAACTGATGGACAGAAAAGATCACGTGCAATTGCGCGATCTAACACTCTAAGGGCAGTTTGCGGAAAGTACAAAAAGCACACACTTCGTTTGGATGCTTTACCGAAGGATCACCTATAGTTTACCTTATGACAAATTAGCACCTGAATTTAATTTTCTCTACAAAAGGTTGAACAAAAAACTGGAGAAGCCAAAAATACTCCACTCCAGAAGAATTCTTGTGCATCGAAATAAAAAATTCAAATCAATAAAACCATTTTTATGTTTTCAACCAATATTAGAATAAATCACTTAAGGCAATTCAGGAAGATAATATATAGATAATCCATACACATAGCTCCCATATTGTCACAGTACAACACTACTTTTACAAGTGAATTTCTTAAAATTCTTAGCAAACAAAGAGAAATTTTTTAGTTGTTATTATTTTTTAATTACTCTTAAAGAAAAACAAAGCACAATTATCATACATTGCCCAATCTGACTTCCAACATACATGTTAGTTTGGTACAGTGTATAAGCAGTGGAACTCCAAAAGAGCACAAGCATTCTGTTGTATTCGGTAAGAACCAGACATAATATAAAACAAGGGAACTTTAACAGAGCTCATGAAATTTTATGTTCTTGTCTCAACAAGAACCACAAACACTTTTGTTGTATTCAGTGACATGCAAACACAAAATAGGGGCAACTCAAACAACTACAAGCATAACTTATATGGAAGATAAAAACTAAGATAAATAGCAAGCTTAAGTAAATATCACACTTCATACAGGAACAGTGCACAGGAATGGATAAGATAGGATAGGAAGCTAACACATTTTTTAAGTTTCTGAGCTTCATCTTCGTTAGGCCACAATTTCAAATATGTTGGTGCCAAACAACTTGCTGTTGAGTCTTTGTACTCAAATTCTATACTTTGCTCTAAGATCATCACCATTTCGTTGATAGCACACTATAATGTCTCTAATTTAGACATGCTTGGTTCGGACGAATTGGAGCCAGCTAGCTTGAAAAACAAGCTTTGGGTGCCCTGTTGTTCTTGTGCTGCAATTGAAGATCCATAAATGGCCACATGAGTCTTTGACCCTCAACAGTGAAGGCATGACTGAGGAAGGGAGGAGGAGCAGAGAAAGAGAGAAAGAGAAGTAAGGCAAAATAAAAGACATGAGGAACTGAAGGTTTGAGCAAATCTACCAAAAAAAAAAAATAGAAGCCCCTAACCTAAAATATAATTTTAGGGTTTATGCTTGTTCTTCATTACCAAGAACGAAGAATTGGGGAAAACATAGATCTTGCCTCTAGTTGCACATTAAGCAGTCATTGTGTTATATTTGTGAAAAATATTCCATAAAAGTTTGTTTTTGTGCATCTAAGCTAGTAATTGTAGGCCTACTCAATAATAGGTTAAACGGCATCTGTGTCACATGACTTCTTCTGTTACTTAGTGAACTAACTTCATACAATATAGAAAGTCCAAGGGTTGTTGGCGACTGAGTTTCAGTTGATGGACCAACTTGTCAAGTTTGCAAAGTTTAGGGGTTTTTAGTGTACTTTAGCCTTTTCCAAAATTATAAATTAGGGCTTTATGATTATTTAAAAAAAAAAAATGAAACTCCACATTTTTTGTAACAATTTCAAGCATTAATTTCATGTCATATGATAAGCATCGATATCAATCACAAAGAACTATAGTTGAAAATTATTTAATAAAAGCCAATGGTAAATATATCTTATGCAATTTAACCCATGCTTTTATTGAGTACAAATCATCCATGATCTTATTTTTAGAAAAAAATTGAGTTCTTTCATTTTTAATGTAAGCAATCAGGTAATTCTTCAAAATGTATTGCCATGAGGTAGAAGTTTATAAAAAAAAACCTTCTGAACTTCAATTCTAATCTTACTCACAAGTATATAGTGCTAATTATAGTAACGGTAAGTTAAATGTTGATCCCCCGAAGTATTGTATGGCAAAGAAAGTGTGGTGGCCTAACTTAAGCTAGAGTAAACAAAAAAGGGAAGCAAGAAATAAGAAGCTAAATTACCAAAATTGTAAATCATTTTACCATCAAACCAAACCAACATAACACATATTTATAAGGTGTCTAATAAGTGATATCCAAATGGATTACTATACAGATATAGCTTGGACACAAGTTTTTACTTAGCCTAAATCATACTTTATAATAGTTGTAGGCTAAAAAACTATAAAGTATCAATTATCCTCCCTCGAGGTTGGACCCATTAGTTTTTTAGAACCCCATTAGATATTTCTATCCTATCTGGTTGCCCTAGAAACCCTTAAACTCAAATTCTCCTCCAAGGCCATATAGGAACAATGATTCTCCCGAATCTACAATTACCCATACTTCACTAGCTTTCTTCCAACCTATAGGAAAACTCTCTCAAGTGATTTTCTAAGTCTAGCAAGTTATTCAACACAAGTGGCTGCTAAATGAAAAATACATTCAAGCATAAGCTAAAAGAGCCAACAATTCATTGAAATAATCAATAGGTTATGTATTAACAAACATCAAATCATCTCAAATGGTTCACAACATCCGTAAAAACAACAAATTTGCATATATTTACAAAAATATCAAACTAAAAAAAAAAATAAGCCAAGGTTAGCAGAATCAAATCCAAGTAGAAATTCATGTTGTAGAACATATCACACTTTAATCCAAGCAAGAATCTCTATGAAATTGGCTTCCTAGCTCCCTAATACATAAAAATCCTTAAAAAAAACTAGTCAAAACAAGAGTCTAGAGGTTTGGGGTCGAAGGAGATCCGTTTTTGTGACTTTTGTATGATACTTTTTATAAACAGAGCAAGTCTCAGCGTTGTTGTTCCACTCTTGGCACCGTAGCATTGGTACTTGATAGCATCAACACTTTTCAGCTATTTGACCATAATTTTGTGTACAAGAGTCCATTTGAGATAATTCAAGAACTCACACAAAGTTAAGAGAAAAGGGCTATAATTCTTGTAAATGCTCTAAAGCCAGAAAATGTAAAAATGAAGTCGGAAATTGGGTTGCAAGTTAGAGCTTTGTTCATGCTCATGTTTCTTTCTTTCTTAATGTTGCCTTTTTATTCCCATTGTGCTCCACTTTATTCAAACTGCAAAAAAAATACAGAATTAAGTAAAAATATAAAAACAACACTAGAAGATTTTAGCAATTATTTCCTTAAAGTATACCAAATGAGAGTAAAATGATAGACATATCATGCACTTAACAGATATTAATTGGATTGTAGCCTTGATTAACATGAAGAATATCATATCACATGATCGAACAAAGTTCAAGTCCTAACTTCCATAGAAGGTTTCTTCTCTTTACAGTTAGTGGGTGGTTTTAGGCTAGATAAGATAAGGGATGAGATTGGTTAGATTATCTATATACTATTTGTTGTGACCTACAAGAAAAACCTTCAAAACTCATCTTATATGTTAATTAATTTTAGTTTTCAGCATAATAATTCTTAAGTCTAAGAAATACACAGTGTCTTTTGTATGGATTTTAAATAGACTAAGGAAATTATAAATGATTAATTTACATAGAATATAAACTTTTATATAAAAAGAAGTTGAGAACAGTAAATTTTTTTTCAATTTTTTTCCATTTGGTATATATTACTATTTTATTTGTTAATATACTTTAAAAAATATATATTTTGCATATAATAATAACAAAATGTTGGAAGTGGTCACACTTCCCAGCAACCTTTTGTCTCCGCCGCTGGCGAGTAGTGGAATTTAATACACATGAATGGCGTGACGAAGATCAGATGGGGCCTGCAGCGAGCAGTGGTGGGCAGGGTGGAGTTTGGCCGTTGTTGGCAGAACACTTACGTTTTTAACTTTTCTTCTTCTTCATTCTTTTTTCTTTTTATGTAAAAGAATAATTCCTCAAAAAGTAGGTATGGAGAGATTAAAATAAAAGAGAACTAAATCCACGTCATGCGCAGCCACTAAGGGAGCCTCTGGTACTCATCCCTCCCGCTCGACACAATCACGGAACTTCGCGTTCAATCTGGTTCGTTAACACCAAGATGGAATGGTGGCAGTGATAACAGTTGCGAGGTATAAAAATTAGATATATAAGACAGTTTTTAAATTTTCGATCTTATCGTTAATTGGAGGGTAATTATAATATTTTTAAAAAATTTTATACAATAAAATATCTTTTATTATTTTTATTGTGAAGGGATCTAAATTAATTACAACTTTTTAGTTTTGATGCTAAATTTTTATTATTTTAATTGATGTGGACTAAAATAGTAGCAAATTAATTTATACACCAATTTAACATAATTATGCACCATAACTCAATTACAGATACCCGAATAGCAGTACTAGATATAAAAACAATAGCCTTAAATATCAAATCAATTAATTTATACATCAGACCAACTAATTTTTACACTAACTTAACATAATTAGACATTGAAGAAAACAATACCAAATACCAAATACCAAAACATCAGTTCTACATTAAAATAACAACATTGGATACCATACTAACTAATTTATACACCAATTTAATATTATTAGACACTCTAAAAACAACACTAGTTACCAAAACAACAATTTAATTAGACACTATAACAATAGTTATAGATACCAGTTCAGACAATTTCTTTTACACTACACATCAAATTGTGATGATAATAGAAAAATTTTTTAATGAGAGATTTGTTTTTTACAGAAATAATTAAAATCTTAAACATTATTTCTTCCATAATTGCATAAATTTATTTGAAATGATAAATCCCTCACTCTAATAATAACTACCTTATATATTCCATAATTATAAATATTTATTTAATATGGTAACTACACCTTTAATAAGAACTAACTAACATTTCACTAGTACTGGTAGACATCCACTTGGTGGATGGTATAACGGCTAATATTAGATCTCTTCTTGGGCCTGATAAATTTAGATCTTTTTTTTTTTATTCACTTGGGTTTGGCTGAAATCAAAATTTTTACCCCCTTTCATATTTATTCCCCACTTAATTACTCCGTATTTTTCTTATGATTTTGAAATATTTGTTTTTTGGCTGATTTGAGTTAGCCCTCCATTTTACGGGTTAATTTTTATTGGTAGTAAATGAGAGATTACTTACTCTACAGTATACTTTTACTCAACTCATTAGTTTTACAGAATATTAATTACTGTTTTATAGTTTTATTTCTTCCTTCTATTTTTTAACCTATGTACATTCCTTTTATCTATAAAATATTATTTTTCCCTATGCAACCAAAAATATGACCATAGACTCATTAACTTTAGCAATTATTATTGTTATTCTCTTTCAAGCTCTATTGCAAAATCCTCAACAATCCGAAAATATTGTATCTGTCCATCTTGCATTGACTTTGGTATTTACTTACCTTGCAATATTGGTGTCACTTAATGTTTCATCGGTCATTTGAGATGGTACATAAATTGGGTTTCTCATAGATTTACAGAGTTGAGGGATTCTGGATATCTTATTGTCATTTTTGCCCACGAAGTCTCTCAATATTTTAAGTATAGATTGATTATCAAGGGATTATACTTTATTCATACTTTATCCATGTATAGAATCCCGATGGTGAAATACCTTTATGTTATTCTATCAATCAACCATGGCACTAATTTCATGAACTAGAACATATATCATACATTCAAACACTGAAAGAAGAAAGAGGGTGAAGATTAGGGAAATGTTATTCAAAAGCTACGCATGCAAGCTAATGGCATCATATTAATAATTGTTGAGAGGTGACCTCCCGATTGTTTACTCTATTTGTTGAACTTGTAAATCTCAACTTCGTCGTCTTCAACGTGGATCTTGTGTAAGTAAATTCATTCAAGCTCCACCTGTTAGTAATTCGGAGTCAAATTATTACAAGATTGATGATCGACGGATGTGTGAGGAATGTGTAGAAGAGGATGAGTTAGGTTTTTTTAATTGTAATACCTTCTAACTTATATTATAGGTGTTATCGAAGTATGTTGACACACACCCCATTTTTTTTTTTTGCAATCTTTACGACCATTAAATATAATTTCTGTTTAATGTATTTCATAAGTCATAATATTACTAACACATATGGAGATCTTTTGTATGCAGTGAGTAAAACATACATTTTTATATAAACTATGTTCCCTTCCGTTAGACGGGATATGAAACTAGTTTATTTGAAATGATGAATCCCTCACTCTAATAATAACTACCTTATCTATTCTATAATTATAAATATTTATTTAATATGGTAACTACACCTTTAATAAGAACTAACATTTCACTAGTACTGGTAGACATCCACCTGGTGGATGGTATAACGGCTCACACAAACATCATACCTTACTCTTGATATTTCTCGAGGGCAATTTCTTCATCCCCCGATTACTTTCAGAGCACGTGCGTTTGAGTCAAAGTAGCCGCACGCGAATAATCCAGAGGGGATGGTTAAGAAAAAGAAGAATGGCCGTTCTGTAGAATCAATGTCCGTTTGGTCGTATTTCAGCATCTTGGTGGTGAGGTATAAGATGTGGATATATGTGTGAGATGTAATGTAATTGGTACACCATGTTTGACTTCAAACGGATTACTCTCAAACCATGTAGAAGAATCGATAAATGTTTGAAACAATGATGACTCAGAAATCACTTCATTTTCTTCTTCAAGCTAATTATTATTACTTATAGGCAAGCCAGTGAAATATTAAAGTAGTTTAAAGGGTGATTAAACAAAATAAAGACCAATATAATATTTACAATGACACATAAATCCTCTACAAATTGTCAATGACCCAATTGTCCATGAGTTTGTGTTTGCGGCTGAAGACAACCTTTTCTTTCTTTCTTTTCTTTTCTTGTATTTTGCGTAAAGCAAATTTTATTTAACTACGAAAACTTTACACTTGGAAAAAAAAAGGAGGGGAAAAGCTAAATGGCACCAATGGTCGCTGAACATGCCTTGTGTTGTAAAATGGTCCCTAATCTATGAACATTTTACCTTGTTCTGGACGTGTTGTATTCAATCTTGTAATTTTTTTATTCCGAAGAAAAACCCTTTTCTCTCTTGATAACTACTTCCACCACATTAAGCTAGAGGGACCTTTGGGCTGTTAAAGCAATTATGAATCTATTTAATATAAGCGTTAAAGTTTTAAAAAATTAAATAATATTTTTTTTTAATTTTAGTAATTTAATCTTCTCAGTTAATAAATTATTTAAAACTTTTAAGCTAATTAGAAGAACTTTTCCTAATGGAAAATGTCACCTGACTCATTTGGTTTAAACTCGTATGAGCAACGCTAAATATACTAAAAATTTTACATTTTGAATTCTCACCTCTAACATCACTAGTAGTAGTATACATATATATGAGATGAAAATATTATATCTTTGTTTGATAATAAAAATTATTTTATCTTAATAATAAGAAAATTTCATTAATAATAATAATAATAATAATAATAATAATAATAAATATTTTCAGCCGACCATCTCAATTGGCAATACTCACGGACAATCCTTAGCAAGGCCAGGATTCAAAGAGCATGGCGGCCATATTACCCAAAACATACAATTTTAAAAATGGTCAAAGTCAAGCCCTACATATTTCGTGAAAGATACACTTCACCTCAAATTTTATTAAAGTAACTTATATACCTTCTACTTAAAAATAGTAATAGACGGAAGATTCTAAAATACAGACCCGTACCAATACACCCCCTTTCTCCACCGTTGGATCTAAAAAAGTTTGTGTTTTGGTAAAATCCCACATTTGATCCATAGTTTTTAAAAAAGAACTCTCTTTTTATCCCTAAACTTAATATTTTGAAGTTTTTAACATTCTAATCCATATAGTTAATTCTTGTTCTTAGTTCTTTGAAAGAAGAAAAAGCTTAACTCTAAAATATTTTCTCCCTTAGTAATATTGGATTACTGTTGAAATTTCTTTCCAGACTATCACCCAAGTCGTGTAGCAACTGTAAGTCCCGTTGAGTGGAAAAGGGCAGTAAGCTTGTGTAAAACGTTGACAGATAGCTGAAGAAAAGAAAATCAACATTAACCAATCTTACCAATGGGAAAATTTTTTAAGAGTATAGTTAAAACTTCCTCAAAGAATCAAGAAGACGAAGAAACTTTAGGGAATAGAAGAGTTAAAAATTCTCAGAATATTATAATTAGAGATATAGAGAAAAAATTAGGAAATTGGAACATACCCAGAATGGATAAATGGGAAGTTTATCAAAAAGGAAGTTTTGATTTTAGAATGACCTATGCTATTAAAACAGTAGAAAAGACTGTGCCTATAATGGAGCTTGACCATCAGTTTGAATTATTTTCAAATAAAATGATTAAGGATCATCTAGATCATAATTATAATTATTTACATGTTGGATTAGTACAAATTGCGTTAAAACCTCTTACAAGAAATGGATTAAATACTTCTGTAATTATTGCCTTAAGAGATCAGAGACACAATAAGTTTTCTGATTCTCTTCTAGGAATAGTAGAATCGAGTCTGTGTGATGGACCTATATTCTTTAATTGTCACCCCAACTTCACGGTGTCCTTAAAAGATCCACACATCATGAAAACCTTAACTGCAAATATCATGACCTCAGGATTTGATATGTTAGAAGGATCCCAGAATTTAGCCTTAGTCTATAGAATCTATTATAAAGTGATGACAACCCAAATAGAACCTAAAGCTCTAGAATATGACACAAGAGGAGAAACTTTGCTTTTAAAAGCAAACACAGAAAAATCAAACATTGTGGTTCCCAAGCCCATAAAATGGAAAGACGTTAGGCTTCCAGAAAAATGGATTTTTCAAAACAATCAGCCTATTAAGAATGTAAAACCACAAGAATTAGAAAGAATAATTGAATATGACAATGGAGAAGTTGAAATCCGTTTTAGTAAAGATAGAATTACTAAAATTGATTTTTCAGAGCTTAACACTAAGAAAACTCCTTCAAGAATATCTTATAAACCATCATCCTCAAGAGCATCAACCTCTCAAATACCAGAATCCGAATATGAAAAATTAACTGAAGGAATTAAAGAATCCACAGAACAAGTTTCTCATCCTATTTATCAAATGGATCCAATCACAATAGAAGGAGATAAACAAGAAAACACAAAGTCTATAATAGGATCTCCCAATCCCAGTTTTTCAGACTTTCAATTAAATGTTTTACAAGAGCCCTTTAAATTTGAGCCAAAAAGTCTCAATGAAGACTATTGGTCAAAGAAAAATGACATCAAAAGAAAATGGTATTTTGATACTTATACTTTAGAAGAAAGAAAAGAAATTAAACATTTGTGGTACAGAAGAATCATGAGGAATAAACAAAATTTAAGATTTTTTGAATGGTTCATCCCTACACTAGTCCTAGATGAAAAATTGACATTAAGTGTCCTAGAAGAAACTTGGTCTACCTATCAGACCAAAGAAGGAAAAGAGATCATAGCACCACATCCTCCTAATGTACCTTTAGTACTAGGAAAAGATCAAACAACTACTGCTGTTCCTTTTAAAACAACAGAAAAGGATGAAGACTTAAGAAAAGGAATAGTTCAAGTAAAAGACCTTCAAAATGTAATAGAACAAAATAACTATACCAACCTCTATCTGCAATCCATAGGAAAACAAATAAATAGAATAGAAAATTCAATGGACCGCAGAAACTTTGGTCTTACAAAGTCTTCCATTTTTAAAACAGAACTTTTACCAGGAACAACTAAATCTCCCATTAATTTTCCCCAAAAACCACCAGAGTTTAAATTAAAACCCACTGATAGAATCTCAGATCTAGTTAACCAAATTACTAAGCTTACCCTGAAAGAAGAACCTTCCGACAAAAAACAAAAGGGACTTCAAATCAATGCTCTTAATGAGCCACCTAAAATACAGAATTTATTGGATCAACATTCTTCTGAACTAGACAAACCAGAATTGAATCGTGTCACTTTCCCAAGGGGGAGAGGAGGAAGAAGACCTTCATATACTTGGAACTGGAATATAACACATCCTTATGCACAACCAAGACCATCCCCAGTAGATATAAGATTAGACAATGTTTATGGCCCTTATTTTGCAGAATATAAAGGAGACACAATCAGAGATTGGAATATAGATGGACTTTCGGAATACCAGATCATTAATATTATCCAACATATGATAATGTATAGTGTAGCTGCCAAGAAGCAGGTAGAAAACTCAGATCCAGAAATAGCAGAAATGATTATAGTAGGGTTTACAGGACAACTCAAGAATTGGTGGGACAAATGCCTTACAGAACAAGGAAGGCAAGAAATTAAAACTGCTAGAAAAATTGTGACCTATCAACAAAATAATCAGTTACTCCAGACCTCAGAACCAGATGCAGTTAATACCCTCCTTTGTACAATCTACTCGCACTTTATAGGAGATACATCTAGTAAGGAAAGTAGAAATAGTGAACTTCTATTAAACCTAAGATGTAGAACTCTGACCGATTTAGAGTGGTATAAAGACACCTTTTTATCAAGAGTCTACGAAAGAGAAGATTGTAGGTCAGCCATTTGGAAGGAAAAATTTATACAAGGGCTTCCTAAACATTTTGGCCAATTAGTTATGGACCATATTAAGGGAAAAGCCCAAGGACATTTAAACCTAGAAAACTTTACTTATGGCTAATTAATGGCTGAAATCAAAGAAGTAGGTTTAAGACTTTGCCACGAAATGAAATGGCAGAAACACATTAAACGAGAAAGACTTGCAGGAAGAAAGGAAATGGGCCAGTTTTGTGCCCAATTCGGATACGATATCCAAAGGCCTTATTCGGAAAGTAGGCCCAAAAAACATAAAAAGAAATATAACCCTTATAGGAAAACCAGAAAGTATAAATTTGATAGGCCTGCAGAAAATCCAGAAACCTCAAGAAGGTTTAGAAGAAGAAAGATCAATAGACCCAATAAAGGCAAAGACCAGAAAGTTTGTTGGAAATGCGGAAAACCTGGACACTTTGCAAATAAATGTAAAACTAAACAAAAAATAAATGCTCTAGAAATAAAAGAAGAATTAAAAAAGAATTTAATACAAATCTTGCTTAACAGTGAAAGCGAACCAGAAGAAACAAAAAATGAGTCCTCAGAAGAATCAGACTCAGAAGAAATAAATGAAATAGGCCTTACAGACAGTACCGAAGAATCAGAAGATTGCAAATCAAATTGTGAATGTAATACTTGTCAACTCCAAAACACCTTTGATAATCTTCAAATAAATACCCTCCAATTAAATGTCTTAACTGAAGAAGATGAGAGAATTCTAGAATTAGCAAAGCAAATTGAGGATCCTGAGTTAAAACGAGAAATTCTTTTAAAACACCTAGAAAAAGCAAATAGTCAAGAAACCCAGTCTAGTAGTAGAAGAAACCCCAGACGAAGGGTAGATATAAGAGAAATCACTAAACCTCCTATTTACAGCCTCAATGAAATATTAAGAAGAGTTGAAGAAGCCCAGAAAATTCATAAAGAACCAACAATAGCAGAGCTTAGAGGAGAGATTTCTGAAGTAAAACAAGAGATAAAATCTCTCAAAAATAGAATAGAAATTTTAGAACTTCAAAACTTAGAAGGATACTCTAAGGACTTTCCAGAGGATAATTTACTTATGGAAGATTTAGAAGAATTTGATTTTAAAACAAAACAAAAGGGTAAAGAAATCCCAGAATCAAGCCAAGATAGAGAAGACCCAATAGAAGAAAGTCCTCCCCAAATAAATGAAGTTTTTATCATGCCAAACCAAAGATTTACCAGTAAAATGACTTTGGTAATAGAAAACGAATTCAGAATAACTACTATTGTATTAGTTGATTCAGGAGCAGACAGAAATTGTATAAAAGAAGGAATAGTCCCTCACCAATACTTAGATAAATCTTTTGGGACAATTACTGCTGCTAACAAAGAAGTTATGCCTATAAGATTTAAACTTACAAATGTTGACATTTGTAATGAGGATATTTGTATTAGACAACATTTCACTGTTCTAAACATGAATCAGGAAATAATTTTAGGAACACCCTTCTTAGCCACAATCATGCCCTTCAAAGTAGATATAAATGGAATATCTACCAAGAAATTTGGAAAGAAAATAATTTTTGATTTTGCAGAACCACAAAGAAGAACCTTGCTCGAAGAACTAAGTTTAGACTTAGAAAGAAAGCAAAATGTTTTAATGTGTTTACAGGATGAAATAAAACACAAAGGAGTTGAAAAGAAACTCCCAAAATTATCCCAGAAAATAGAGAATTTTAAAAATACTCACAAAAAGAATCTGTGCTGAGATCCCAGGTGCTTTTTGGGAAAGGAAAAAACATATAGTTAGCCTCCCATATGAACCAGATTTCAATGAAAAAGATATCCCCACAAAATGCAGAGCCATTCAAATGAATGAAGAGCTCACACAGCATTGTAGGAAAGAAATCCAGGATCTCTTAGACAAGAAGTTAATTAAGAATAGTTCCTCTCCATGGAGTTGTTCTCCCTTTTATGTAAACAAAAATTCAAAAATAGAACGAGGAGTCCCTAGGCTAGTAATTAATTACAAGCCTTTAAATAAAGTTCTAAGATGGATTAGGTATCCCATACCTAACAAAAAAGACTTATTATCCAGACTTCATAATTCAGTAATCTTTTCAAAATTTGATATGAAATCAGGATATTGGCAAATCCAGATTGCCGAAGAAGAAAAGTATAAAACTGGATTCAATGTTCCATTTGGACACTATGAGTGGAATGTCATGCCTTTTGGTCTTAAGAATGCACCTTCAGAATTTCAAAGGATAATGAATGAAATATTTAATCCCCATAATTTGTTTACTATTGTTTACATTGATGATGTGTTAGTCTTCTCTCAGTCTTTAGATCAGCACTGGAAACACCTTCAAGAATTTTCCAGAATAATAGAAAAGGCAGGACTAGTAATTTCAGCAAAAAAGATGGAATTATTCCAGACCAAAATAAGATTTTTAGGACATATAATATTTAGAGGAACAATAAGGCCAATTGATAGATCAATTAACTTCGCAGAAAAATTCCCCGATGAAATCAAGGACAAAAAACAATTGCAAAGATTTTTAGGAAGTTTGAATTATGTTGCAGATTTTTATAAAGATCTAGCAAAAGATTGTAAACCTTTATTTGACAGACTTAAGAAAAATCCTCCAGAATGGGGACTAGAACAAACTAGGGCAGTTCAAACTATAAAAAGAAGAGTTAAGGAAATTCCTTGTGTCAATATTCCCGATCCCAAAGCTTTTAAAGTAGTAGAAACAGATGCCTCTGACTTAGGCTATGGAGGAATATTAAAACAAAAAACTGACAATAAGGAACAATTAGTTCGATTCACATCAGGAGTCTGGAATCAAGCTCAGAAAAATTATGCAACTATAAAAAAGGAAATTTTGGCTATCGTTCTCTGTGTTACAAAATTTGAAGAAGATCTTCTCAACCAAAAATTTTTAGTAAGAGTTGATTGCAAAGCTGCTAAGGATGTTTTACAAAAGGATGTTAAAAATTTAGCCTCCAAACAAATTTTTGCTAGGTGGCAAGCTATCTTGTCTGCTTTCGACTTTGAGATAGACTATATTGCTGGAACAACAAACTCTCTCCCTGACTTCTTGACCAGAGAATTTTTGCAGGGGAAAGATGACAGACAAGAACAAAGATCAAAGGAATAAGGATAAAGCAATCCTCCACTCAGAATTAAGCCCAGAAGAAATGGAAGAGGAAGCATGTCACGAAATGGATTTAGAATTAACTCGAGCCCTTTTTGGCTCAACACTTTTTCCCTCTAGAAATCCCCGAAAAATCTGAAAAGACTTTCCAGGAAATTTCCTTCAAAAGGAATAAATCAGAGGCAGAGTCCTCCAAGAATATTCCAAAAGTTGATCCCAAGAAAATTTGGAACGAGGAAATAAGACGTTCCCAGAATCCAATTTTTTGGAACAAAAACCAAAGTTCCAAGGAAAGACACTCTTTGAACCAGAATAAAGGTTCCCAAAATGACAAAATATCCAGAGAACAGAATTCTCAGAATATCATTCAAGGGTCAGAAAAGCCCCACAGGATTTCATTATATTCTATGGGAATTCAGTGTGAATTCGTAGAAATCAATAAGCAATGTTTAGTTGCTCCAGAAAGCAAAGACTTTGAAAGTCTTTTAGAAATTGATCTGGCGCAAAAATATTGGCCAAATCACCAGAATCCCCAATGGCAGTTTCAAACACTCAAGAAAATACAATTGTTTGAACTTATACTTCAAGAATCGGGATCCGTCGATTTAGAACATAAACCCAGACGGACAAAAGTTTCCTACAAAAATGATAATGGGGAAACCAAGGAAAGATTCATAACTGAGTTAGGAATCTCCTCCTTCAAAATTAAAAAAGTCATTACTTTTGAAGAATGGGGAAATCCGACTTCTAGAAGAAGAATTATCTCTCATGGTTCTTATGAAAACACTCTGTACTCATACTGGGATTATCAGGCTGCTTGGGACGAAGTTTTCCATCGACAAAATCAGGACCATCAACATTCTTGGATGATCCTGTTCAAGACCAAGCAACAAAAGTTTCCAAACTGGTTCCATATATGGTATGAGAACAAAGGACTGTTTAGAGATACTTTTCCAAATCAAATAAAGGCATCCTTTGAAGGTTTCATAATGTACCAAAGACAATTCACCAAGGAAGAAGAACAAGTCCCCTATCCAGATTTCTATTTCGTCCTTATGAATCATATCCCATGGATCCTAAAATGGAATTACAGAAAGCAACCTGCAGACTCAGAAGGACATTACACTCCGTGCTTAGAAAGAGTCTGGAAAATCAAATGGTGGGATAAATGTATTCTGGATCAATTCTTGCCAGAAAACATTTCTTTTGACAAAATAGAAATCATAAAAGAAGAAGAACAAGACTTTTTGGACCAGATGTTGGACCAATTCTATCATGGTAATCAATTCAAAAACAATCCAATTTCCCAAGAAGATCTCAAGAAAAACCTTCTCCAGGCTGCAAGAATCCGTTTGGCCCAAGAAGATCAAGACAGGACAGGCCCAAAAGTCCCTATGCCAAAATAAATCTGTCGGCAAAACATCTAGAAGACCTTTCGGCTATCCTTCCAGCTGTCCCAGCATTATCTTCCACTTACTCCAATAATGGCACTTCTAAAAGTAGTCTGACCCCGCAGAGCACTACTAAAGGGTGGTCCCAGATTCTCTTCCCCCAGATTGGCTAATTTAGATCAATCTTATCTATATCTGACTCAGCCTTATCTCTAGAAGTCTGAACCCGCAGCTATTTAAAGAGGCTTTGCTCCTTCTCAACAACATCGAAAAATTTTCTGAAAGCTCTCTGAATTTCCTATTGCTAGTTCAAAAAATATAGTTTAAGTGTGCTGTATGCTAGTGTGCTCGTGTGCTTCGGTAAACCTTGGACCTCTGGTTTGCCCTATTTAAGCTTGAAATTGTAAAACATTGGTATTCACCAGTTTTGTAAGTCTCCTATATTTGCTTCAATAATAGTTGATGTATTTCCAGTATGTTCTTTTTAGTTCTAATGTTAATACATAATATAACCCTGTTAATAGTTATCCTAATGCTATTAATCATCCTAATATTACTAAAATTGTGAAAATAAGAAAGAAAACCTGGCAAAAACTCTAAATGGTATCAGAGCCATGTTATTAGTAGAATTTTAAAAGTTCTTGGTATATTGGTCTTAACAATGTCCCGTACCATGCCCTTATAAAATTCTGAAAGTTTTCTAAACTTTGTCCTTTTTTGTAACTTTTATAAAAATTTAAGGATTTTGAGAAAATGGTGCGTATCGATACAGGAGCTGTATATTAGAACGACCCGTAATAGACCATGGTAATTGCATGCAAGCAAGTCATTTACTACAACAAACGGCCTAAGGGTGGGACCCAAAAAGTCAAACATGGCAGTGGTGTCAAAACAAATTGCCAGAACGCGCCGCCACTGGGCAGAGAGCATGAGACCAGCCAATGCATGGTTCATTTCATTTATAAATAAACAGCTAAATCCTTAATGGTCGTCACCTCAATTTTCCATCTTATTAGTGCTACTATTCTGATTCTACCAACCTATAGATCATATACAAATACAGTTCACCAGAGTGACTTGCCAATGCTTATAATTTCTTGCTGCGCGCATGATCACTTGAATCTATAATATTATTCGATCTAGGTATATATTTGCTTTTTGCCCTAAAGTTGTGCCCAGATACCGGCGGTCCATTCCATTACCATATGAAGCTATTGAAGCTACAAGTAGTGCTCCAGCATGTGATGGGGCAGCAAATGTCGTGCCTGCAGCTCCAGCCCCCGCCTCCCGCCCCCACCGTCAAGCTGGTAAGGGACGATGGCCTCGTCACCATTTACCACCGCCCTGTGCGGGTCTCGGAGCTCCTACCCCGGTTCCCCAAGCACCTGGTGTGCCGGTCTGATGCCTTGTACATCGGGCAGAAGATCCCCTCTCTGTCTGCGCAGGAGCTACTCCAGCCGGGCCACTGCTACTTCCTGCTCCCCTACCACTGCTTCCAGTCCGCGCTGTCTTTTGTCTCCCTCGCCTCCTTCCTGCAGGGCTCCAAAGCCCAATCATCCACCTCCCTCATCTTCCAAGGCGTGCAACCTCTGGACATCCAGAAGGCACCCTCGGGGGCCCTCCGGATACGCGTCTCGGGCGACTTTGTCTCGCGCCTCATGGAGCAAGGCAAGATCAAAGCCACCGGCACGGATGAATACGATGACAGGAGTGGTACAGCGGGGGCGGGCCAGATGATGATTCTGGGCAGGTCTAGAGTTTGCTCCACCCCGCAGCTGCAGAGGGATTACAGCATGCTGGTTGGGTCACGCCTCCGCTGCTGGGAACCCAAGCTGGAGACCATCTCCGAAGCGGATTATAAGATGGTGAAAAAGAGATCATCGGCATCGCAGAGGAGGAAAATTTCGTCCAATTTTGGCATGAAGAAGTCGCTGAGGAAGAAATTGCAGCAGCAGGAGCAGCTTTCCAATTGTGCCAGTGCACCACAGATGAATCAGAGTACTGTTAAGATCAAATCATCAAGAAAGACAAATTGATGATAGATATTTGCACATAATTAAATATAATGATGGTCTCCATTTTCACAGCCAGTTTCGCAAATTTAACCGTTGCTGGTTCAGTACATGATTTCTGCGACGATTCTGACCCCTTAAAAAAAATTAATAATTTTTGGGTGTTTTGCAATAATGTTATTACATTATTATGTATTATTTTTATACAAAGTGATTATTTATAAGAATTATTAATTAATTGAAACTTTAAAATTTAAAAATTTTAAAAAGTAATAAATTATCAATTTATCGAAAGCATATAATTTAAGGAATCAAAAAGTAATTTTATATAATATTTTTGAGAAACCCTATAATAAAATTACTTTTTATATTTCTTAAATCATAGGATTTAGAAATTTGACAATATTTTTATAAATAATCACTTTATATAAAATATTTATAATGATAGATTAACATTAATGATCAAAAGAACTTACATTTTGATTTTCCGTTGTTCATTACGATCACACTATATATATACCATGGTAAAGAGGCAGAGGCAAACAGCAATTCATTGCTTGCACTTAGAGGGAGTAAATTGCAGAAATGGTCCCTAACTTTTAGTTTTTATTTTTTTTTAATCCTTAATCTATTGAGTGTTTTGTTTTAGTCCTATATTTATTAAAATTATTTCATCTTAGTCATTCACCAGATAAAATTCATTAACTCATAATAATTATTTGACAGAAATTTTTGAAATTCTAATTTAAATATTTGGTAACTGTCTTCTAGTAAATTTAAATAGTTCAGTATTTTTTTACATAAATAGATAATTTAAATTAATAATTTTTTTCTTTCTGAATGAAATAAGTTCAATTTACAGAGACAAAAAAAGGAGATTTGAATTTTTTATCAAATATAAAAAATTATTATACAGATTAAATTTATTGTAAAACAGTTATTGAATAATTTAAATTAAAATCTAAAAATTTATTATCAAACAAATACTTTAAATTAATAAATTTTATTAAATTGAGACCAAAATAAAATATTTTTAATAACTTTAGGACTAAAATAAAATTTTTTAATAAATTTAAAACTAAAATAAAATATTTAATAAATTATAAATTAAAAATAATAATAACTAAAGATTATAACCATTCATAAAATTTACTTCCAGTTGGAGTAGTCAAATGGTAGTCATTGAAGGTTTGTTCGTCAGGAGTGGCGGGCAGGGCAACTCGGAATATCAATATAATTCGTTGGCGGAATTATACTTGACCCTGCAGCTGCAGACTCATTCTTTAATTTGCTTTCTTCTAGATTTATCTTTTTCTTGTGCCTACTCACATGCCCTGTCGGAAACGACGAATTACAAGTCAAACACTCTTGATTTTCAGTTTTTAAGTTCAAATTATAGTTTAGGTTTCCATCCGAAATATCCATGTTCAGTTCTTTTTTTCTAAGATCTAAATATAGTATATATAAAAAAAATGAAAAATACTTAATCAGGACTGTATCTCATACTCATAATTGAAGACGGATCCATAACTTATAATTCAAAATTAGAGAAAAATGGTTTTATATATGTAGAGTTAATATGGATGAAAGGGGGTTGGGCAGTAGAGGGCAATGGTAAAGAAAAGCTAGGGATTGGTTGAAGCAGCAAAAATTGAAACTTATTCAAGTAACATCCTTAATAAAAAAAATAACAAAATATACTCGTATAGCTAACAAAAGCAACCGGAAGACTTTAATATTTTTTATTAAAATGAATAGCAATAACGTAAAATGCCTATTAATAGATCTACAAAGAAACTTTAACCCAAAATAAATAAAGAAACTGAAAATAATTACGAGTTCCAAAATGGTGCAAACTTTAGATGCCCCAAATACCCTTTAAAATAATGAATGTTGACCCGCCAAACATGGTTCAAAGGGCAAGGTCCTAGTAACTCCTGTAGAGCATGGAATTCATTTTAAAATGACATATTATAATAATCATTTTGACAACAATAGAAAAAGTTATGCATTTTGAAAGTTGAGGGTAGCACAAAGCTTATTTTTTTGTTTTCTTCTTTAGTTTTGCTCGATTGACCCACTCCAAGAATTCATCTACAAGCCACTCCATGTCACTAGGAAAGTGAAAAAGAGGTAGGAGAGGATTGTAAGGGTGAAAAAACGGGGAGAGGAGGCCAAAGTGTGGATGGTGGGGTACTGGACAAGCCAGGGGAGAGAAGGAAGCTTGGCTGGTGGTTGTGGTAGTGGCAGAAGTAAGTAGGGGAACGGGATGAGGTTTTCTTGAAAATAAGACAGATGGATGGTGCTTAATTGGCACATAAGAAAATTTTAGAGCTTCTAGGGGAAGAGAAAAAGTTTTTAAGGGTCATAATTGAGATTTTTCCTACAATGTTGTGCTAAGGTGGCATCTTGTTATCCAACATAAATGTTTTCTGTCCAAAATAGGGTAAAAATCAAACGTTCTAATAATTTTAGGGATGAGAGTGAAACATTTTAATCACGTCAGGTATGAAAGTAGAATAAAGTAGACATTAGGGATGATGGTCAAATAATATTTAAAGGTTGGGGAATATAGATGCATTTAACTTTATCTTTAAAGAAGGAAAAAAAGTTGCATACCTCTTGCTAAAGAAGCTACTAAAATGGATTATGAGAGTATTCTTGCCTTTTGGAGAAGCCTAGCTTTTGTTGCACCTCTATTAATAGTATACTTTTTAGGCAATACTAGCAGTAGACTTATTCTTTATTCGGATATTTGTAATCCACCATAGCAGTGAAACGGATGTTCTTTGGCCTAAAGGCATTTTTGGTCCTTGAATTCGGGTGATCTAGATAGTGTACCTCATAAACTTGAGAAAATGGTGCATTTTATACCCCTTATGGCTCTTGTGCTCATCACATGATGGATGAAAAACAAATGATGCTTCTTGTTGTCTTATTCTCCACCTTTCACCATTCGATGATGACCTCTCCTCCCTCATCGACTTTGTTTGCCCTACCCTCTCATTCCTCTTCTCCTTCTTTGCCTACTTCACCATGTCCTATACTCTATTTTTACCCAAGTCGGTTCCAAGTCTGATCCTTTCTGCACTAGCTTATTAATGTGGAATCAGTGCTCGTGACTGACTAATTTGCTTTACTCTTAATTCATTTTCTTTCTTTTAGCTGATACTTAAATCTTGCTTAACTCTAGCATCGATATCCCTTTTTTTTTTCTTAGCCAAGCAACTCCCAATCTTCAAATTCTCCCTTTAAACCCTTTCCCACACTCTTTTTTGTTCCTCATTCTCCCAAACTTTCCTTTCATTTCTATTTCTGGGTTACCAAGTTCCTGATCCATGGTAGCTTAGTTCCATTCACAATTTTTTTTATATCTTTGTAGAATTGTAATTCAATTTTCATTTATTGCCTCTTGATAGTTAAACTACATATGGTTCTAAATCCGATGATGGTGACCCTTGATCATCAGCCGCCTCCAGTCACATGTGTACTAAGATTTGTAAAAATGGCATTAGAAGGGAGATCTCTCTGACACTCAAGTTAATATAGTTGTAACATAAAAATGTAGGTAGGAGTAAAAGAGATACTATACATATATATATAGCCAGTATGTGAGCTTAGTGAGCCTATAACTTAGTTTCTGAGTCTAATGAGCTTCATTGGGCCTGTATTTATAAATAAGGCCTAGGGCCCGATTGCCTAGTAATAATTGGGTCTAATTCGGGTTTTATCTACTAAAAAACCCTTCCCCAGTGAATGCGGGGTTAGATAGGTCATCACATTCTGATATTTATATATGGAGAGTCCACCCATGTGGGAATTTGTTCAGATAATTATATCAACTTTTTACTCTAGTGAGATGCTCATACTATATTTGGTCGAGTTGCTTTTAGAGAGTACTATGCCTTCTGAGGACTCATGTATCCCCTAGAGAAAAATTTCTAAAATCAGAATTATATAAAATACTTACAATCCTAAAACTACATAAAATTACTAAAATTACATAAATCACATAATAGAGAAAAATTACTAAAATACCTAAGATCACAACAATCATCAACAACTCAACACAGGAAAATGTGAACCAAAATTGAAAAAGAAAAACAAGACAACTTAATAGAAAAAATTGAAGAAAAATAAACTGAAAACAAAGCATATATGGGAACTACTTACATAAATGGTAAAGATAAGGAAAAGTTGGGTGGAGCTGGATGTTGACAGAGGAGAAGAAAAACTAAGATTTGAAACAAATAAGGTCGAAGGAGTTCATCTGCAAAGTTTTATAAGATCAAGCGACTAAAAGCGACTGAAATGTCAGTTGCTTTTTTTAATTTCCAGAAAAGCTACTGAACATGGCAGTCACTTATTTAAATTTGAATGAGAACCAAGTGACACGTTAGTCGCTTATTAAATAATGACTGACAACTCATAGTCGCTTTTTAAAAATAGCGACTAACTAATTAAGTCATTCATTAAATTCAGGTTTAGTCATTTGTTCTTAATCTTTACATGAGTTTGGTCATTTTCTACATGAATTTAGTTGTCATTTACATGAATTTAGTCAATTTCTTAATGAATTAGGTCACTTGCTCATCATATTTTTTCCAGAATTTCATTTTTTAACTATATACATCTATATGCATATGTATATGCACATAAGTATATGTATAAGTATGTGTTTAACTATATGCGTATCCATTTAAGTAGGGCTGCAAAACGAACCAAATGAACACGAACAAGCCATATTCATGTTCGTTCATTTAGCGTTTAGCGAACACGAACACGAACATGAACAATAAACGAACACATTTTCCTTGTTCGTGTTCGTTTGTTTAGTTTTAGTATGTGTTCGTGTTCGTTCATTTATACGAGCTTAAACGAACACAAACAAACACAAACAAACTATAAACGAACAAACGCATTCATGAACATAAACGAACGAACACGTTTGTGAACATGAATGAAACTGTTCGCGAACAACATAAACGAACACAAATAAAAACAATCAGTCTAAAGTATTCATTAGCTACTTAAACGAAGGTAAATGATCACAGTCATTAATTTGGGTACCAATCTGGTGTGTAGGGTATATGTAGGGTAGGTAATAATAAACATATATGATAATAGGTTATAATAAATATATAATATACAATATATAAAATATATATAACAATAAATCTATAACTAGTACATAGATAAACAAACAAACGAACATAAACGAACACTAAGCGAACATTAACCGAACAGTTCACAAACCTAAATGAGCGAACATGACTTTGTTCATGTTCATTCATTTAACTAAACGAACATAAAAATCTGTTTGTATTCGTTCGTTTAACTAAATAAATGAACATCAACGAACTCCCGCCGAACCGTTCATGAACGGTTTACCAAACATTTTGTTCGTTTACACCCCTACATTTAAGTATATATAGGATATGTATACGCATACAAGTATATTTTATAATTGGAAAATATAATGTCGGAAACCCACAATGTTTTATAATTGGTTTATAAAATATATGTTTAAATTACAATTTAATCTTCATCCTCAGACAGTAGCTCCATTTTAGAATCTTCATCTTCAGGGTTATCTAGTGAACCAGCATGATTGATGATAGCCGAAGGGCTATGGCCTTCAAAGATCCCCTGATCAGCTATCCGGAAACCACCCTTGGTAAGGACTTAGCCCCGACCTCGGGGCACTCCATCGACACCACCCTGAAAAGGTGACATGACCAACCTCGGGAAAAGGTGTCTTTCATAACCTTCGAATTTACCAACTTCAGAAAAGTAGATCTACCATCCTTGACAGTGGAAAAAGCCTCCTGAAAGTGACCCACTTTGCTGAAGGGCCTTCATCACTAGCCCTCGAGGAAAATCTCCTCCCGAAGGGGTCTTACGGGGATACGACACAAACAGTTAAGGAGCCTCTAACAGAGAGACCTCGCACATGCTCCTGCCCTCTGGCTAGAACGGCCTGCGGCCAGCTGTTGACGCCTACCTCCGAAGGTACGGATCGAATCTGACCGAACACATGTCATGATCTGGGCTAGCTGTGACAAACAGCCTCCTCCCTCCACCCTCCACCCTTCTATAAATACTTGGGAGGGACTTTGGTAAGGACACAGAGGACACTTTTTACTCTTTACGCTCTACTCTTTTCCGCCACTCTCAGATACTGACTTGGGCATCGGAGGCTCCTCCCCCGGAAACGCACTCCGGGGAGCTCCTGACCCTTGTTCTTCTAAGTGTTTCAGATACTCTCTCAACGGAAGTCCTCTCTGTGGGCCAACATGTCATTCAACGAGGATGCCGCTGTGCATCATTTGACGCCGTCTATGGGAACTCATTCTCAGGTCGGCGTGGTTGAGGCCCGGTGTTCTAAGGATAAGGGACTCCCGAAGTCCCAGTTTGTGTCAGAAGCTCCAATAGCGACTGAACAACCTGCAGTAGAGATTTTATTGCCGGAGGATGAATGTCCTCTGATGGCCACGGTGAGTTTTCTGCAAGATTTTCAGTGCTCTATTGTGGCTGAAATGACTCAATAGCTCAACCAAAGGTGGCCCCAACCACCTCCTGGGGGAAGGGCACTTTCTCGTAGGGCCCGGCAAGAGAGAAGCCCAAGGTTACCTCGCTGAAGCTCCGAAAGCAGGGGTTCTCAAGATGAGTCATCAACAGAGAATGTACCTTCCAAAGGACATCGCGCTAGGGAAACGGTGTCAAAAGAGCCCAGAACTTCCCACCAGCAGAGTCCATCCCCGTACGGGAAGTCCCAATCGCCCCGCTGATGAAGTTATTCTCTAAAAATAAGACGTTGCTCTCCGTTGCCGGTGACTACCAGGAAACAGGGAGAAGACAGTGCTACTACCTCATGGAAAAGATCCTAGAGAGGTTGGAAAAGGTGGAAAAACAGATTTCCTGGAAACCTATTTTGTCAAGGTCGTCGGAGACCTTCACCGGAGAAGAGTCACCCTTCATTCGTGCAGTAGTAGAGGCACCTATGCCAAGTGACTTACGAGTACCATGTTTGGAAATGTATGATGGGCGCAGCGCCCCTCAAGCTCACTAAACGAAATATAGGCGTAGCATGGTATTGCACGGCGCTGATGACACCACCCTCTGCAAGTGCTTCGAAATCACCCTTTCAAGGCCGCAACTGTGTGGTATAACTCCCTGGCTCCCTGAACCATAATGGGTTTCTAGGAGTTATCCGCCGCATTCACCTAGCAGTTCATTGGAAGTAGACCAACGGCGAAGATGCCTATCCAACAGTTTGACATAGCCCAAAAGAATGGGGAAACCATTCGGGATTATGCCAAGAGGTTCAATCGAGAAGCCCTGAGTGTCCCCGATTTCTGCCCCGAAATTAGCATCCTCGATATGATTAGGGGACTTCAGAGAGATTCACAACTCTTCTACAAGTCTGATCACCCTCAAAGAATTCTACCGAAGGGTAGAACATCATATGACGGCCGAAGAATTGAGGATGGGAGGGCCGAGGTCTGATCACAATCACTTCGAGGGTCAGAATCACCAACCTCGGTACCCAACCGAGGGCAGGGGCAAACCTCGGAAACCAAGGGGGAAGAAACTGATGCCTTTCACGGCCTTGAATGCTACAAAGACGAACATACTCATGACCATGGAAAGACAAGGAACCGCTATTTAGTGTTCGACGGCCATGACCTCAGAAAATAAAAAGAACATGAAGAAGTTCTGTTAGTTCCACCAGGACTATGGGCATGACACCGAGGATTGCTTCTAGCTGAAAAAGTACATTGAATCCTTAATCAAGTAGAGGCAATTCAGGCGCTACCTGCGTATGCCGTCGCCCAAAGGTAGAAGGGAAGAATAAAGAAAATGAGAAGATGAGGACTACAACTCTAACCGACGTTACAACTGAAGTCCCAGAAAGCATCCCCCACCCCCAGCAGGAGTGATCCAAACAATCAACACTGGGATACCCTCAGCCGAGGGGAAAAGGAAAGCCCACGAAATATCGATGATAAAGTTTGGAAACCCGGCGAACAAGCTTGTTCGGAAAGATGGGTCCACCGTGAAGTTCCTTGATGACGACCCCCTCCTAATCATGGCAAGGATAGGGAGCTGAGATGTCAAAAGAGTGCTCATCGATGATGGTTCCAATGTCGACGTTCTGTTCTCCCACCTCTTGCCGAACTTGGGCATCTCCAAGGGTGATCTTAAACCCGTTACCTCCCCTACCTTCGGCGTAGGTCCATCCGAACTCCCTGTACCTGGGTGGATCGATCTGCCTTTGATGCTAAGGGGAACTTCGGTTTAGAATGAGAAAGAGCTCTTTGGCTCCACAATGACGAGGTTCATTGTCATAGATGTTCCTTCTTCGTACAATGCCATCCTCGGAAGGCAAGCACAAGGAAATTTTCATGTTTGTCCAGAAATGAAGCACCTAATGGTCATCTTCGGCACAAAAGAGGGGGACACGAAAATATTAATTGATCAAGCCGAAGTAAGGAAAGTTTTCATGAAGACAAGATAGAGTTCAGCTAAAGTTCACGCATAGACTTTGGAAGAAAAGAGCATGGTTGGTGAAGAGACAATAGAAGGAGAAAAAAGTGACTCTGAAAAAATAGAAATAGAGGATGTAGAGCTTGTCCCGGGCCGAAGTACCCGAGTGGGGAAAAAGCTGGCCGAAGGTGACAAGGAAAAGCTTGTATCCCTTCTATTAAAGAACAATCATTTGTTTGCCTACTCTCAGAATGATATGCCTGGGGTGGATCCTGGTATAATCCAACATTGTCTTAAAGCATGTTCGAAGGTGAAGCCTGTTCGGCAGAAAAAACATAGCGTCTCGGCACATAAGAACAACTTTGTTAAAACTGAAGTCCAATGGTTAACAGAGGTGGGCATAGTAAGGGAAGTCAAGTACCCCAAATAGCTAAGCAACGTAGTTGTTGCGACAAATGAGGGGAACGATAAACTCCGAATGTGTATCGACTTCCGAAACATAAACAACACCTGTCCAAAGGACTCCTACCTTCTGCCACCAATAAACCAATTGGTAGACCCCACTGCCGAATACGGTCTGCTTAGCTTCCTCGATGCCTTTAGTGGACATCACCAAATTCGGATGAATCCCGAAGACGAGGAAAAAACCGCCATCATAACCGAGGTCAGTACCTACTGCTATGTGAGAATGCCCTTCGGCTTTAAAAACACAGGAACAACGTACCAAAGCCTGATAAACAAGATATTCAGCTCCTAAATTGGGAGAAATATGGAAGTATATGTCAACAATATGATAGTCAAGAGCAAATAGCCTAGCAGTCATATCGTAGACTTGGAGGAAACATTCCGCCAACTTCAGAAATTTAGGATTCGTCTTAACCTCGAGAAATGTGTGTTCGGGGTAACGGCTGGCAAATTCCTCGGGTTTATGGTATCCGAAAGAGGTATCAATGCCAACCTAGAAAAGGTTAAGGGCCTACTAGGATTCCGAACTCCCATAACGACCAAAGATGTGCAAAGGCTTATCGGGGAGAATCACGGCCCTTAGCAGATTCATCTCCAGATACGGGGACCAGTGCTGACCATTCTTTTAAGTGCTTACTAGAGTAGCAAAAAATGAAGGTAACTTCAGTCCCAAAGAGCACCCTTGGAACGAAGATTGCCAGAAGGCTTGGGAGGAGCTCAAAGCCTACTTAACCCGTCTGCCAACACTCCGGCAACTGCGGGAAAGAGAACCCCTCATCTTCTACCTCGCCGTCACCGAAAAGGTAGTGAGTTCAGTGCTTGTAAAGAAAGAGGGAGGAAAACAATGACCAGTATACTATGTGAGTAAGTCCCTGCATGGTGCCGAAGTTAGGTACCTTCTTTTACAAAAGGCCATCTATGCCTTAGTACTGGCAAGTAGAAGGTTGCGACCTTACTTCCAAGGGCACCTTATCATTGTCTGAAATAACCTACCTTTTTGGGATGTCACGAAGAAAGCAGACCATTCTGGAAGATTGTCAAAGTGGTGCATCGAACTCGGTGAATATGACATCACCTACGAGCCATGAAAGGCAATAAAAGCCCAAGCGTTGGCAGACTTCATTACCAAGGTACCTAAAACTGAAGGTTGTCCAGAAGACCTCAAAAATGATGACATTGAGTAGATGTTATTCGTTGATGGTGCCTCAGGTTCCGAACACCAGGGAGCTAGAGTAATCCTTCGCGGACCCGAAGGTATGGAAGTTATGAAGGCCATCAAATTCGGATTCAATGTCACCAACAATGTTGCCGAATATGAAGCCCTTATAGCAAGCTTATAGCTGGAAAAAAGAGTAGGTGTGAAGAATCTGAAGACCCACAGCGATTCTCAACTAGTGGTCCGATAGATGCCGGGGAACTACAGGGCAAAGGACCCAAACTTGGCAAAGTACCATGATATCGTGAAAAAACTCATCCAGGAGTTCGACATGGTACATATAGAAAATGTACCGCGACAAGCTAATATGAAAGCAGATACTCTGGCCAAATCAAAGGAGTCCATCGAAGTGCTGTATTAGCCAAGCATAACGGTAATGTGCATAACAACCTTGGACAAAGGGTGGAAAGATCCTATCAAGAACTACCTCATAACTTCGGAGCTCCCGAAGATCCTCTTGAAGCAGCGAAAGTGCGAAAGCGTTCAGAAAGATACTTCATGATTGGAAAAGAGTTGTACTGATAAGGGTACGCAAGTTCGTTACAGAGGTGTGTTAGTGAAGAGGACGTGGAGATGGTCCTCAAAGAAGTCCATGAGGGGGCCTGTGGTTCTTACATAAGAACTGATGCCCTTGCTAGGGTACTACTTCGCCAAGGGTATTTCTAGCCTACCTTGAGGCTGTTTGTCCAGAAATGCGACAAATGCAAAAGACACACTCCCATCTAGAGATTACCCTCGGAAGTGATAACTTCAGCAAACTATCTTTGCCCATTTGCAGTCTGGGGCATTGACCTCATTGGGCCTCTCCCAGCAGCTCCAGGAGAAGTGAAGTTCTGCGTAGTTGCAGCAAACTATTTTACCAAATGGATCAAGGCGCCTTTAGCAGCAATATCAGCAAAGGACATACAAAGATTTGTCTGGAACAACATCATATACAGATTCGGTGTACTAAGGGTGATAGTAGCAGATAATGGTTCCTAGTTCACCAAAAAAGGTTTCCAGGAATTCGCAACCAACCTCAGAATAAAATTGCACTTCACCCCGGTTGCCCATCCTTATAGCAATGGACAAGTTGAAGCCCGGTTGGCCATCCTCAGAGCAATGGACAAGTTGAAGTGTCCAATAGAATGATAAAAGATTGCCTTAAAAAAAGGTTGAAGGAAGCAAACGGAAAATGGCCATGAGAACTTCCGAGTGTGCTTTGGAGCTATCGAACAACTCTTAGAAGCAAGGTTGTTAAGATCGGGATTCTACCAAAGATCGTTTTTTGCCGTGCAAGATCGGGATCGTAAAATCGGATCATAGATCGTAAGATCCTACAAAAAACTTAAAATTTCTTGTCTAAATAATATAATTTATGTAAAATACCAATTATATTAAAAACTCAAGTAAAATTTTAGTGTCATAGTAATGGTAAAACCTAATTATTGATACAATACAAGCAAAATTCAAACTTTAATAGAGTATACATCAACATAATCAATAAAATAATTAATACAAGTCTGAAAAAAATTCATGAACAAACACATTATTGACAAATAGAAAAGAGTACAATATCCATAATTTAAATATCAATAATTGACTTCTAATAAATTTAAAATGTATAATGATTTTTTTACAGTATGTAAATGATTTAAAATTAGTATTTTTTTCTTCTTGATGAAATAAGTTCAACTTACAGATAGGAAAAATTGGTAATTTGAATATCCATTAATTGTAAAAAATATTATTGTTATTATTACATTATACATACATATATACATACATACATACATACATATATATAATTTATAGTAAGACAGTTACTAAATAATTTAAATTATGCTTTAAAAAGTTTTTATTAGACAGCTACCTTAAGTTAACAAATTTCATCCAATTGGGGATCAAAATGAAATGTTTTTAATGAATTTGGAACCAAAATAAGATGTTTTTAATAGGTTTAGGATTTAAAGAGAACATTTAATAAACTAGAGATGAAAACACAATGAAAATCAAATGTTAGGGACCATCCATGTAATTTACCTCCAATAAAAATCAATAACCGGGTAGGATTGATAGGATCTTTCGATCCTACGATCCTACGATCCTAGTCGCGATCCTACTACGATCCTACCATGCCTTCGATCCTACAACATTTTCACAAGGTTTTCTATGTTAGGATCATAGGATTGTACGATCAGGATCACGATTTTAACAACCTTGCTTAGAAGGGCCACGGGTGAGACACCCTTCTCACTCATCTTCAGCACGGAGGCCATTATCCCTGTCGAGGTCATACAACCATCGGTGAAGATACAGGTGTTTGATGAAGAAAGGAACAACCTCGGTTTGAAAACCAGGTTGGATTTGATTGATGAGCATAGAGAGATGGCCGAGCTCAGAAGAAAAGCTTTCTAGCAGATAGTAGCCGTTGCTTCAAACTTGCATGTCAAGTGTAAAGAAATAAAGAAAGGGGACCTCATTCTCCGAAAGGCTGAATTTGAAGCCCGAAGACCTTTTCATGGAGTACTTCAGGCAAATTGGGACAGACCTTATTTGGTCCTTGAGGAAGTTTGGCTAGGAGTCTACAAGCTCGGTGATACCGAAGGTGGAGAATTGAAAAATACATGGCATTCAGACTCTTTGAAAAAATTCTACACTTAGAAAAATTTTCGGGAAAGAAATGTGTGCAAAAGACACCGAAGGTAGCAAACCGAATGTGGTTGCTTCCGAAAGTGCATAAGAAATATTGTACAATTTTTGTCAAAGGTAGTCAACCGAACATGGTTTGTACGAAATGAGGCAAAGCAAACATGGTTGTTTCCAAACATGGTCATTGACGAGGGAGGGAAATCGAACATGGTTGTTTCCAAAGATGTATGAGTGAAATTGTGCAATTTTTAACCGAAGGTGAGTGACCGAACAAGGTTGATGCCGAAGGAAGGGAAGGCGAATGTGGTTGACCAAACACGGTTGGTCCCAAAAATACTTAAACATTTTTGGAAGCCAAGTCTTCTGAAGAAACCTGACCGAAGATGGTTGTGAAACCTTTAAAAGAGACTGAAGTTGTAAGTCCTTAAAGGACAACACGACTTATCTCCGAAGACGGTTAGACGCCGAATGTTGAAACTTGTCCGAAGTCATTCCAATCGTGGACTTAGCCAAAATTTCAAGCAAGAAAGTTTCATTAAAATTTCATTACAAAAGTACAAAGAGTGGATTACAAAAAAAAAAAAAAGAATGTGAAGAAGAAGGAGCCTACTGCTTGTCTTGCCCATCTTCGGGGACTCCAACATCCTCGGTTTGTTCGTCCTCAGCCTCATCATCTTCGTTCGCGTTAACCTCGGTCACCGGAGGATGAGGGATGGGAAGGTTGAGGAACTCTACCTTCGACCATTCCGAAGATGGTCCTTGGGGGATGTCCAGCTCCCAAAGGAAGGAAAGGTCAGGGTCAAGAAACTTGGACAGGACTTGGTGGAGAGCCAAGCAGAAACCATCATGATAAGAAGATTTAGTCACTTTATCAGACTTAGCCTTCTTTGCCTTTAAGTCCTCTAGCTCCTTTTTCAAGACCTCCACATCCTTCTTCAGCTTTTTCTACTTCTTCTTCTTCTTATTCTTCAACCGATCAACATCGGCTAGAAGTTCAGCGTTGAGCCCCAACGTCTTCGTAAGATCAGCAACGGCTTCCTCTTTCTGCTTTTAGAAGGCTTCATTCACTGAAGTCAGAGCCACTACCCTCGACCCGAGGTCCGTGACCTTGGAAGAAAAGTCTTCCCAGAGCTCGTTCTGGCTCTTTAGCACATCTTCTCAAAGGCTGGCCAAGTCCTGCTTTGCAATTTTATTAAGCTCGTCGTACTTGACGACTGAGCTGGAAAAAAGTTCCTTGGCTTTCACCAAGTTCAAACTGAAAATTGTTTCGCTGCCCAAGCTCAGAAAAATCCACTGTATGCCAAGAGCTGCAAAAGGAAAGACTCCGAATAAGGGTCAAAATGAGGAAAAACTCATAAAAATTCTAAGTCTTAAAGGTTTTAAGGTTTACCTGGGCAGTATGTTCGCTCATCCTCGCGGCAAGGACCTCCTCATTCGGACACTCTTCCGTTAGGGACTGAAAGGAGCCATTAGTCATAATGCCCTTCGCCATCTGATGAGCCATCTTCTGGCTATCCTAGGAGAACAAGTCCATGTCCTCCATGAAGGTCTAGAAGGGCTCCCTCGGAACCTTGTCCTTCAAGATTTTTGCATCCTGAAGGGCCCTCTTCCGAGCATGCTCAGCCACTTACTGAGCCGGTGCTTGCTCCTTTACAAAGTCATACTGAAGTTTCATTAAAACGTTATCCCTTAGCCGTTCATCTACAAGGTCTAAAATACCAAAAATGCCGAAACTCATAGATGAATGACTATGAGACAAACCTGGGGGCGGTTCGGCGTCATCGGTGTCGATATCACTGACATCAAGGACTTTGGCGGGGACCCCTTTGCCCTTATTCTTTTGGCGTTCCTCCAGTTCTTCAACCGAAATTTCCCCGACTGACGTCCCTAACGTCTCGATAGCTACATTAGAACTTAAAGGGGTCGAGTGGATGGCAAGACCCGAAAGAGGGTTGGCACGCACAGGGGTTTGCTTGAGCACCTTCACTTCGCCTTCGGGTGAAGGAGGAAGGGAATCGTCTTTGGCTTTCTTCGACTTCGACGCCAAAGACGGTCCAGCTGGCGCTTTCTTTCTCTTTGGCTCTTTCTTCTTCTGCTGCTCCCCCTTCTCGGCCTGACCGAGGAAAAGACTCATGTAGAACGTTGCAGATTTATCACCCATCTCTGCAAAAAGAAGAACATCAGTGTAAGAATGGAAGGGCATAAGTAACAAAAACTGGAAAGGGGCTTACTCTCTTTAAGTGCCGAGTACGTTAGTTCGCCCCGAAGGAGCATGACCAACCACGTTTTCTTCCCATCAACCAAGGGTTTTGGCATGCCTTCGTCAGTGACATGCTCCTTGATTACCCCAAGTTCTCGAAGGACCTCTTCGGTCATGAAACTCCATCTGATGAAGAATGGGTAAGGAGAATGCGGAAGGACCTCGGGATCCTAATCCGCTACTGCCTGAATATGGCTGTCAAACTCTTCAAACTAGGACTTTAGCTCTAAGTTTAAGAGCTTCCTTGGGTCTACTACATCGGTATCAAGAGTCCCTAAAGCCCATTTGGTTGGCATGTCCTTCCACTTCTCATCCACCTTAAAAAAAAAAGAACTTCTTCTACCACCCTCGTCAACTGTCCATTGTTCCGAAGGTGAATGTATATTTCTTGCTCCCAGATCCCCAAGGGAGCAAGAAGTAGAATCTGCCCTTTGGAATGAGGTGGAGTTTGTAATATTACATGAAAAAAAATAAAGTGGGCCTTTATGCTGAAGACCCCACACATACAAAGAAAAACGTTAAAGTAGGAGTGGGAGTTTGGGGGAAGTTAGTTGACGGCTATGCCATAGAATTGGCAAAAGTCGCAAACCATCTTCGGAGGGGGGTACCAAAGTCCTGCCTTCAGCTGAGCCCTAAAGACGGTAACCTCGTCTAAATGAGGAGCATAACTAGGCATACCAGGACTAAGTAACCTGGTGACGGCATAGGAAGGGAGAAAAAATTTAGCCGACCGCTTTTTCACTTTCTCTGAAGTGGCACAGCTAGGATGATAGTTAAGTCAGAACCAACTCTCAGGAATGGGACAAGCTTCTATATGGTAAGAAGACATGTTCGGGGACAAAGGAATCTAACCTAGGAAAGGTGAAGGGAAATGAATTGAAACAAAAAAAAAAAGAGAACTTCGGAAAGTGAGCCACCTAGTTCGAGATGAAGACAAGAACTTCGGAATCTAACCTTCGGATTTACTACTTCAAAAAAGTAGATCTACAATCCTCGACAGTGGAAAATGCCTCCCAAAGGTGGCCCACTTTGCCGAAGGGCCTTCCCCACTAGCCCTCGGGGAAAATCTCCTCCCGAAGGGGTCTTATACCCAAAAGGGGTCTTATAGGGATACGACAAAAACTGTTAATGAGCCTCTGACAGAGAGACCTCGCACACGCCCCTGCCCTCTGGCCAAAATAGCCTACGGCTAGCTGGTGACGCCTACTTGGGAAGGTACAGATCAGATCTAACCAAACACGTGTCATGATTTGGGCCAGCTGTGACAAACGGCCTTCTCCCTCCACCCTCCTATAAATACTTGGGAGGGACCTTGGTAAGGACACAAAGGACACTCTTTACTCTCCACTCTCTGCTTTTTTTCACCACTCTCAGATACTTACTTGGGCGTCAAAGTCTCCTCCCCCGGAAACGCACGCCGGGGAGCTCCTAACCCTTGTTCTTCCAATTGTTTCAGATACTCTTCCATTGGAAGTCCTCTCTACGGGCCAACATGTCATTCAATGAGGATGCTACCGGCCATCAATTGACAACGGTAAAAGCGGTGTACGCTGATTGAAGAACTTCCCCTCGAGCATTTATGTTAACCAATATAATGGATCATTTTATGCTCTGATCAGATTCACTAACAATGCCCACAGATTGTACAAAATGTTGTTGATGTGGTTCATCTTCATCAATTGGTCAGTCCGCTATCAAATCAAATGCCTCTTAGATCATATTGTCAGTGTCACAGTCAATGAACTACCAGGGTCTTACCTTAACTACTGCCCATCATTACTAGAGTAAAGTATGAAAATTCTAACAGTTAAAACCTTGTATCGCTTGACGGGTAAGAATAAAAGGTTGAGGTGGGCCTAATCTCGATTTCTATTTGACATCAACTAATCCAAATGGTAAATGGGTGTGAACTCCATGAGCGAGATCAAACCATGTAAATTTGAACACGATGACAAAGTTAGGTTTGCACACAGAATATAGTAGCCCGATTGTCTCATCTATCATGCCATAAAAATTGTACCCTCCAGAATCTCTAGTGTCATCTTTAACACAGACGTCCCAGTTCGTAGTTGACTTTATAGACCCATAAGCCTAGGTATGAAAGCAGAAATCATTTGCCGCACATCCGCTAAAACTATTTATTGAATATAAAGGCCTTCACGATGATTCAGCAAGACGTTTTCCTATGATGTTTAGATGGATTTCACCATACAAATAACGAATTAAGGTTTATTAGGGTGCAAATAAGTATAATACTACCACTTATATAGAAAAAAAGTATAAAAATGGATGCAAAGCATACATATTGCTGATACCATGACCAAAATGTTGAATGCGTAGCTCATCCATCTCCCTATCACCGTATTGTGAGAATTTTCTTTGAATTATATCGTTAAAAATCCTGTAAAGTAATAGATGTTATATGGCTATTTCCTAACTAACATGTATGTTGTGATGTTTGAAACAAAAATATCATCGCATTTCATACTAATTGGAAATATAGATAAAGTTCTTTGCAATTTTGTAGAATGTAAAGATGCACCTAATGTAATTCATCTTCATCTAGAACCCTTCGTGAACCACAAGCCAGGAAATTTCAGTTTTCACTTCAAAACAATGACAATGGAGGTGTAGAGTTACCAACAATTTATGGCCACATTACGTGAAACATGATTGAGCATAGTATTTGTGTCGGGGCCAAAATAATGTTTGCAAAACGGTGTCATCTTTTTAACCAAATAACCCTTAACAATTGAGGCCTCCATTTTCACTTTGTTTTGCGCTTTTCTTTTAAGAAATTAAGGGATACATCCATTGAAATTGAACAAGACCACATTGTTTAGCCACACAAGCTAAATGAACTAGGAGGTGTTCCATTGAGTCAAAAAATGGTGGAGGAAATATCATCTCGAGTTTGTACATGGTGATAATGATGAGTTTTTCAAGTTTGTCCATGTCATCAGCCCTAATTTTTTGTGAGCACAATTGTTGAAAAAATACACAACATTCCAATATAGTGATCTACATTATTTGTGATATGTAGCCATTCAACGCAATTGGTAACAGTTGTTGAAGAAATATGTGACAGTCATGACTTTTAAATAGGTCAAAATTGCAGTCCGAAACAATCACATTGCATGCTAAATTAGATGCATATCCATTTGGGAGCTTCAACCCTCTAAGCCAGTTACATATTTGTCTTATCTCTTTTCTCTCTAGAACGTATGTTGCCTTCAATTTGACTCTGGTATTCCCATCTTCCACCAAGTGTAGCTTAGGATGCATTTCCAACTCTTGAAGATCTAATTAGACATTAGGGTTACTCTTCATCTTATCTTTAATATCCATCATTGTGAAAAACAGATTTTTAAAGAAATTCTTCTCTATGTGCCTTACATCAAGATTATGTCTTACAAGCAAATGTTTCTAATACGACAGCTCCAAAAAATTGACTTTTTAACCTAATTGTGAGTTGAACCAAAATCGAACGCATGAAGATTATCCAACAACGCACCCATATGCAGGAATTGCATTTCATCAAGGGCTACACTAATATCCTCACTAGACATTAGAGGAACAACTGTCGCCCTTACCTTTAGACCTAGAAAAAATGCAGTAATATTACCACAAAAAAATGATTCCTTGTAAAAAATTTCATATGACATTCCGACCAACAAGGTTTCTTGCCATACTTTAATTGGAATGACTCAATGTTCTCCATGCAATATAGACATGCTAATCTTCCATATGTACTTCACCTTGAAAGTTTCCTATATATCGGGAAATCTCTAATTATCCTTACTAAACAAGCTTGCATCGTGAAATATTGAGATCAAAATGCATCACACGTTACAACTCCGTATACCTACACCATCTTCAATTCATCAATGAGCGGCCGGAAGGATACATCAATAATTCATCCCACGGACCTTGAACCTGATATCAATAATGATAGAAATATATATGCTTCTTTCATACACATTTTTAGTGGAAAATTATAAACAACAATGAAAATTAGCCAGATAGAATACATCCCTCCCGTAGCAGAATTTGGCATAAACTCATTTATACAAGGTCCAATTTGTAGATTATGAATTTTCGCCGCAAAGTATGGAAAAGTTAAGTTGACATGCTTCCAAGTTTCACTTTGACATGAATGACCCATTGTACCATTTTGAGTAGCTTGATTACCCGCATGCCACATCATATGTTTAGTCATACAGGTAGACATAAATAAATGCCTCAGTCGCTCAATGATTGGAAGGTGCTGCAAAACCTCTTTCAAAATTGGTTTTTTTATTCCTCTGTTCATGGTCCCTTCTTTATATCTGCACTCTCCACAAACTGTATAATGTGTCAACACTAAGTTGTCATCACTGAACAACATACAATTTTTTAGGTACACATATATTTTCATATATAAGAGACTGATCTTAAAATTTACAAAATAAAAAATGACTGTTTAACGATTACCACATGAGGCCTAAAAAAATGACTGAAGTGAGACTAACATTTGAATTTCTTTTCAAATTGCAACTAAAAAGATACTCCCTCCGTCCCATATTCTTTGCACCATTTGACTTTTTGGGCTAGTTTGACTTGAATTTTTTTATATTATTGATTGTTAGAAAAAAATTAAAAAATATATATTTAGAAATTATAGGTCTTGATTTATCATTCACATATAAAAGTTTTTCATTTATATGTTAAAATGTCTAAAATAAAAAATCATAGATTAATTGGTAAAACGTGAATGGTGCAAAGAATATGGGACGGAGGGAGTACTACATAAAAGTGACTGAAGATCATCAGTCACAAATTAGTCGCAACTTTTTGTGAACCCTACTAAAAAGCGATGTTAGTCACAAATTAGTCACAACTTCAGTTGGTTTTTTTGTTAGTTTTGCTTTTTCTCTGTTGTAGTGCCCTAGGCATTCTGTTATCTCCTTAATCATTTTAAGATTATCTAACTTCTTTTTCTTTACCAGTCTTTTTGTCATTATCTTTTTAAGAGGTGGTAGTGGCTCAGGATTCATGACTCCTTTTTCACCATAACTTTATTGTAGAGACTGAACGTATCATAAATTGAAAGTAGAACGTTGTTCTTAGTATAGAATTCATGAAGATAATCTTCTGTCTCTTCCTCCTTGATGCTTATGGTACATATAGTATGTCTACATGGGATTCCAGTTAATTGCCAATTACCGCACTTACATGTCCTATCCTCAACATCTAAAACATATTTAACATTTTTCTCTAAAACCTCATAGCCACTTGCTTTATTCCACATACATGTGCAACATCTACTTTCCTTCTTGTTGATCTTCAATTTTCTGTATATATTGTGCCCAAACTCCTTAGGCCAGGTAGGACATGGTTCTCTTTGCTAGTGTAACCTAACCATTACCATAATCCTAATCTGTAACACCATCATATCCCGAATGGTAAAAATTTCAAAAGTCTTATGTGGATATATATACACAAGTACTAGAATATAAGCATCTAGCGTTTATCATTTTCCAAAAAATCACTTATGTGGTGCAAGTAGGTGTTTCATTGACTAAACCAGTTCTAGACTTAGTTTATTACATAATCTTTTCAAACATATTGTATATTGCCTTCCACCTAGGTTCTAGAATCAAACCATTAAACCTTTCACACATATTATTATAGACATCGTCACACTTTACCATAAAATTGGAAAAAGGCCTACACCAGTGCTAGAGGCCAATTTGAAAAAGCTTCTCCCATCCCTCAAATGTAATTTCTTTGATATTCTTCATCTGAGCTTTAAATTCTATCATATTAGTTAATCTGACAACATTCCAGAACAACTTTTCTAGCAAAGGAACTTTATACTTACCATACCAATTAGCTCAAATATGGCTGGCACACATGTGGTGCTCTACATTAAGGATTATTTGTGCAATCGTTTCAACCAAAGCTGCAAATAAAAAAGGAAAATTTAATATGAGAAAATCAAAATGAAATAAGTAGCTAAATTTTTATGAGAGTTAAACATACCTTTTGTTTATCACTTATAATTGTCCAGCCAAGTCTATCACTAATCTTTAAGTCTTTAATAAGCGTAGAAAAGAACTAAGTCCAGGTATCATTGTTCTTAATTTTACCTATTACCTATGTTATAGGGCACATTTGATCATTCTCATCCCTACCTATTGCTACTAATACCTCTCCTTTGCACACCCCTTCAAGAAACAACCATTTACACCAATGGCCCTTTTACGCTCTACTAAGAATCTCATTTTTAGTGCATTAAAATATAAAAGAAACTATTAAATACATGATTTGATGACCCAAGGGTAGGAGGATCCAATCTCACATGACATGATGTCCTTGGATTCCTGAACTTTAACTCGTTGAAATAGTCACATATGATCGTATACTCTTACTTGTAGGACCCCAAAACCATTTTAAACACTAATTTTTTTCCTCCTACATTTATTTAATGTAATATTAGCCCCATTTTTCTCTCTCACTAATTTTTTGAAAGCAATGAGTTTGATGGTAGGCATGGCTTTTATTTTTGCAAAGAAATAATTGGTCAGCCAAGTGCCTCTCATTCTCCTGTTTTTAAAATGAATATCACATGAGTGATCTCCCACATAAGTCTTGACATGAATAGATGTTGTCTTGTTGTCACACTCCAAGGATATTACCTAATGACAGCCTTTACCAACACACCTTGCCCTTACCCATTTTGAGGTCTTTTTAGTTATCTTAATAGGCCTCTACTCCATAACTGAATGCTTGTCTAGAGCTTGCTTGAATTGAGTAGTGTCCTTAGAAAAAAGTTTGTGTCACCACAAACTCAAGCCTAGTACAACTTGGATCATATCTAAGGAACATTAAATTTCCAGGCCCGTTTCCTTTTTTTCCTGCCTTACCACTCTTTCCAATACTAACATTATACTTACTATGTCCTCCAAGTAGATAATCATCTTTATTTTCTCGTTTGCCCACTTATTGTCACACACTCTCACACCTTTCTTGATGCCATTTAGTTCATCATCGTCACCACGTAAAAAATGACTACCTTTTAAACTATTATCATCATCATCATCTCATTTACCAAATGATTTATTTACAATCTTTTCATCATCATCCTTTACCACATCTTTACCCACATATTTCTCAACTTCCTCATTTACAAACTCTTCCCTTATATCATCCTTATTTTCTGCCTCATCACCTACTTCGTATACCACCTCATTCTCTGCCTTAACAATTTCACTAACTACTTGATCATGCTTTATTTACACTTCAACATCACCATGATCCTTAATCAAGCCTACCAACAATAAAATACTTGCATCACCATTGCAGTCTATCTCCTTGAGTTCATTTCGTTCCATGCTACCAAGTTCCAAATAAAGAAACTTTTTCACTTTCTTCTTCGTATACCCCTTAACTATGTCGAGTAATTCATGATGGGACAACAAGTCAGTATCAAGTTTTTTTGTTATTTGCTTCTTCCCCCACACCTAGGACTGATCAATCAGTTTATTCAATTTAAACTGAATCAAATTTTTTGATTTATTCAGTTTTTAGTTTTTTTATAATTAGAAACTGAATTAACTGAATTAAGCCTATAAACTGAGACAAAACTGAACCGAAATAGCCAAAATAAAGTAAAATCCAAACATAGTGATGGACCTGTAAACAGATAAACATAGGTAACTTAAAAAATTATGTAACAAGAATTAATGGACCATTATTGGGGTTTGTTTTTATCTCCCTTAGACTAAACGCAAAAGCAGGCTGGATTAGAGGTGGGACTGTCGTTCCTGGTAATGATCTGGCAGCCATCAAAGAAAGGTTATGCCTAAGACGGCTAAAAGAGAGGCCAGAGGGTGAAGGAAGGGCGGAGGTGAGGGGAAGGAAAGGGCAGAGGGCAAAGGTGACTGGAGGGCGAGGGTGGAGGCGAGTGGAAGGAAAGGCCGGAGGACGAGGTCGGAGGGCAAAGGGGAGGAAGAAGGGCAGAGGCGAGTAGAGGGTGAGGGCGGAGGCGAGTGGAAGAAACAACCGAAGGACGGGGACAGAGGGCAGTGGCAACTGGAGGGTGGAGGCATTAAACGTCTCAACATGTTTTTTATCTGGTGATGGCAAGCCCCAATTGAAGCCACCGATCTTCTATTTCTCTTCCACTTAGCCCTTACTCCTTTTAAACATGTCAACTGACCCACCAAAACCACAAATATGATATGAAAAAAATTTAGTTTTTTTAGTTACCGAAATAACCGATACTTATAATAGAAATCGAACTGAAATCGATATTCTTTCTATTATTTGGTTTCAATCGAAACAGAACTGAAAAACCGAATTTACTGAACCAAAATTTCAAATTATTTCAGTTTTTCAATTTTTGTTGGTTTTAATTGAATAGTGATCACCCCTACCCAAACCTTTTCCCACACACAAATGTTATGCAACCATCATACCCACCTATCCTACAGTACAAGTAAACAAACAAATACTATGTCAACCACACATTTCTTTATTATAGCATTCAAATTTTTACCTTAATAAGTTGTGCTTAGTAAAATTGTAGTATTCTAGACATCCTTAATTTATAAGCCTGAACCTACCAAAATCTAGAAATTTTACCACCCAAACCAGTTATTCTAACCGAACCACGTACCTTACACCCTTCAACTTAAAAAAATGATACATTTGTAACATGTTACCAACCACTTTTAAGTCTTATTTCATTACACTTTCTTAAAGCCATTTCATGGAATAAAAGATAAACCCTAATTTATAAACAAACAACCACTTTCTTATCTTTATCAATCCCACCTAATAGTAAGAATATCCAATTCAAGCAATGAATTGATGGTGAAAGTACAATAACCAATGATTCATCATTTTTATTGTGTAAGAACCAATGAGAGGTAGTAGGTTAGGTTCTTTGCTTACTTTGTCTATTCTTTCTCTCTCTAAACTATGGCATTCATGTGTTCCCCCTTCCTCATATGTGCTTATGTGTTCATGGTTTAGTATCGTCAAGGGCCATCTATGAGTGATGTCTACTGGGTGGCAAATTCAATAGTCTTAAGGCTAATAGAGTTAAGGATTTTAACATTTTAGGACTCAGTTGTCAACTCAAATTAAGATATGATTAAGTTGGCAAAACTATAAAAGTTATAGGACTGAAAGTATTATTTCTCCATTTCTAATTGATTGTGTGCATTTTTATTAAAAAATAAATAAAAAGGAAAAAAGGATAAGTAAACATAAGTTTTATGCTTTGGGCTCCTTTATTGAAGCCCAAAACCGAGGCCGTACTTGTTTTAGGCGGCCGTGGATGTCGTTACATTGTGAAACATTAAAAGCTGCGAGTTGGGGTTGGGCTTTGACCAGAGGAAGATCTGCCCAGAAAACTGTTGCAAAGCAATCTTGTTGTCTTCGCAATCGCGGTCGTGTTAGCCGTCCCTGGAGAGAAGATTGCGAGGATGGGGAAATGGTGGAAAATTGGAGCGGCTGTGGGAATGGTGGCGGTGGGAAGAGAGATGATCAGACGATACGGGTGGGAAGTTGACAAAGCGGCGGCTCTGCAGATGTTTGAGCTGTGGTCCGGTCGGCTGGGCCCGTGGGCTATCCCCCTCTATGTTGCCCTCCACACCCTCACTCTGGCCCTCTGCTTGCCCTACGCCGTCTTCTTCGAGGCCGGGGCTTCTCTACTCTTCGGCTTCTTCCCCGCAGTCCTCTGCGTCTTCTCAGCCAAGCTCCTCGGTGCTTCTCTCTCTTTCTGGATCGGCAGGTCAGATCTCTTGTTTTTCTGTTTTGTCAGTTTCATCATGTTGCTGTCTGTAATTGTAGCTGATGGATCATGTATCTGGTCAGACTCGTCTTCAGGGGTTCAACCTCAGCCAAGGAGTGGGTGCAGGGAAAGAAATATTTCCACCTCCTTTGCCGAGGCGTTGAGCGAGATGGCTGGAGATTTGTTCTTCTCGCACGCTTCTCCCCAATGCCGTCGTACGTCATTAATTATGGTCTGGCTGCCACCAATGTCGGGTTCCTGGTGGATTTTCTCCTTCCCACGGTGATTGGCTGCTTGCCCATGATCCTGCAGAATACCTCTATCGGTAGCCTTGCTAGCGCAGCCGTTGGCTCTGCGTCTGCCTCTCCCTGCTTTCAGGTCTGGTCTTACATATTCCCTCTGATCGGAATTGTATCCAGTATTCTTATTTCCCTCAGGATAAAAAATTATTCTACTGCTCTCACCCTCGCTGAATCTTCTCCTGATCATCATATAAATTCCGGTGATGGACTGAAGAAACCTAGTCATGACTGAAGATAATGGAATACAAATAGAGTTTCAGATTTTTCAATGTCATATAAGTTTCTTCCTAAAGTTCGCTGGCTACCCAACATTACTTGCATGATTGCAGCCTCTTTCACTGGGTCAATTTCCTGTCATATGTTTGTTTCTTTATATTATTACTTTGTTTTCTTGAAACTAGTTGTTGCAAAATTAAACGCTCGTTCCAGAAGCGTGTCTAAGCGTAGTCCTTTCTGAGTTCTGGAAGGACAGCGCGTCTTTGCTGCCATTCTCTAGTGGGGACATGGTGGACACGGTGTTCACGTTTGGTTTCTTTACATTTTTTATCTAATACTACTTTGCTTCCACCGTATACCTTCACTGCCTGCGGGTTTCTGATTGATTGATTTGGACTTCAAGTCTATTACCTCAGTGGTCCTCCTCTCGGAGGTGGTTCCTCGAGGATACAACGCAATCCCTAATGTTAAAAGATAATTTCGTCATAGTTGAAAGTAGATGCAGCTTCCTTTCTTTGGTCAAGAGAAACTAATACTTGCATTTGATAGTATTTGATTCTACACCTTTTGAGTAACCAAAATGTACAAATCAGAAAAGGAAAATTAAAAAAAATAAATAAATAAAATGAAGACACAATTGTATTGCAAGAAGTTCGCACTTGACCCAGCAGGCGAGCAAATTGATTACCCTGTGCCTTTGCCCATTGCTCCTTATATGATCTAAGAATCATCTAATCCAGTAGCTCCAGTTCTTGCATAATGCCTTAGAAGTTTGTGGTTGGTTGCTCGGAAACTAAAAATACCTGTGTATTTTTTTCCCATTCATGCAAAACCAAATCCTGGTCAGTGTCCAATCAGCTCCCTATTAGAGCTCTAACTTCAGTGGAAGTGTAGAACTAGCAGGCAACCCTGCCCTGCTTCACGAGGGGAGTATCAATAATTTGTGAGCAAGTATGCGTTAGGAAAAAAAAATAGCATTTGGCTTTAGATCAATAATTTGTTTTTGAGAAAGCAAATCTACAGAGTTTTTGCACATCAAGAAACTATTGATGAACGTAGCCATTTTAGTATGTCCACATGCGGACGGGTATAGTCTATGAATTTAACTTTTACAGACTTCAATGCATCTTGGGCTTGCACTTGGTCCTTTATATTGATTTGTTCTTCACCTCTTATTGCCATAGCAACAGAACGGCTCTATAAGTTGTCTCTGAGGCACCTATGGTCTAGATTTTCATTTTGAGAAATGATCATCTTGTGAACCATTAATTTCCTAAGTTTAGTGCTTCGCCTGGTACGTTTTAGTTTTTAGATTATTTCAGGGTTTTCTCCACTTTATTGTTTACATGCAGTCCAAAATTATATTGGTCTTAAGGGGGTGTTAGCTTGTTAGATATAAGGTTTCAACTAGTGCCTAGGAATTCAAGAGATTATCTGCACCGTTAACTCTAAGCTTGTCGATTTGATACCAAAAGCGACAGATTCAGAAGGCAGGCATAACTTGGTAGTCGAGGCCCCAAGAAAGTTAAAGTAGATATGTAGGAGTCACTTTCCCATGGAACGAGGAATAAATGGCGGATTTGGACACCAAACCTGGGCAACCAATCTTCATTCCTGGGAATCTTAGTTATGTTGGCAACCAATTCAAGGCTTGTTGATTTTGTTCCGAGTGTTGTACTTGCCCTTTTAAAAGAAATACCAGAAGAGTACCGGAATGGTCAGTTCTCAGATTAAGATATCTTACTGTACCGCCATATTAATATACTTCGGGCTTATCATGATAAGAGCTATTTTAGATTCGGTGCTGTCAAAGTGCTGCTTCCAGATTGCGAGGCTTTTTTTCTTGGCTGAGAGGCTTTGCATCTAGAAGGTAGGGTCCACGAAAGAGAAATCGAATGTAGATTGCAAAAGGCCGCAGAGAATATAGTTGGTCTAAACAGAAGAATAATGACTGGCCAATTACAAGTTCCACACAATGAATCCAATTTCTCATTAATTCCCAAGAGAAGAAATAGCCAATTTTGGTGGGAGTTGACGCTAGAGGCGGGACCTGACTCGGCCTGAACTGGGACCGGCCCGGTCAAACCCGCCCCGCCCCGTCCCGGCAAAAGCCCGCTAAGATATGGGCCGAATATGAGCCCGAAAGGAGAAGGTGGTGCAAAACTGACTGCCCTGAATCAGGCCCCGCCCCGCAAGACCACCCCGCCCCGCCCCACCCCGTAGGTTTCTATTATACATGTAGTTTGTATTTGATCTGATTATATTGTTCAGCACAGATCACAGGTTTCTATTATTTATCATTTCCGAAACGTTTTTGCCATTTCAAAATGTAAGGTCCATTCCGATTATTTGTACGTACCGTTTGGTTTTTTAACTTAATAAAACTTACACAAGATGTAGTGTTTTTTCTTAAAAATATTTATGACATATATAATTAATTATGTTTTTAATTTAAAAAAAAAAAAAAAAACTCCAAACCCGCCCCGCCCCAGACCCGGCTCGGGACCACCCCGCCGGGAATCGGTCCGTGCCCGGGCCGACCCGATTCCCACCTCTAGTTGACGCCATTCACATGGAGGATATATTCCACTTGCACGTAATGTTTATTTTAAGTCTCCGTTAATTTAGTTAGAGAAAATCAAGCAAATTAGGTATGATTAGGACAAGTCAGTGGATTTTAGGGGATTTTGTTTTAAAGTGCACGCAACCTATTAAATATTGGTAATTATAAAAAAAAATTTCAAAAAGATAAATATGATAATTTAAACTGTTTGAAAAATAAAAAATTAAACTATTTGACAACTCTCCCTGAGTAAATTTAAACTATTAACAAATTTTTTAATAATTAATAAACAGTTTGATTTATAATTTTTTTTTCTTTCTTTGATAATGCAAGACAATCTTCATTTTGTTAAGTAGGGTGAAAACAAGTTGAACTAAGCCCAAACTTCACATACTTGGAGCTCAGGCTCAAGCTCAAGCTCGAGAAACAGAGCTCGAATCTCGAATTGAGAATATATGAGTTTAATTTATTGACTCAATAGGCTCGAAACTTAATTCAATGTTCAAACTCAATTTGAGGTTTAAGCTCAATTTAAAAAATAGAAATTAGAATTTTTGGGCTTAGGTATATTAAAAATAAAATTAATATTATTTTTATATTAAAAAAAGATGCTTAACTGGTTCCCACCACTACTATGAAGAAATTAAGTAATTCTTGTCAACCTTAATTCTATATTTACGGTCAAATTGCTTTCTTAAACCTTTAAATTGGTTTAGATGCTTAATTTAGTCACATAGAATGAATATTACAATATTATCAATAGTTTTAAGATAATGGTGTAGTGATTTGTAATTTGATGATGAAAATGCAAAATAGACAATAGTTCCTTGATGATTGGTGTTATCTTACCCAAAGATACATCTCATAATATCTTGATTCTATTTTCATATTATTTTTCATATTTTCCTTCCAAAATTTCTTTAGTTTTGCTAAACTTAATTAACTCGTACTTATAAAAAAAATGTAGAGCATTAACTTTAACGGCTTTTGTTAGTTGGTCTCCCATTTTGGAAGAGAACAGTTGTCCAAAGAGAGGAGGAGATGATGAGACCATATGTGTTGCTACCTAAATTTACTAGATGTTAACTGATCAGAATAGAAATGACAACAAGAGTAATTGGACACGAATATCCTCAATCCATCATTAATGCTCGTGGGTTTTTGCTTACCCACCACTTCACACACGGTTATCCTCCATCAGGTGATATTTCTCATCCATGCCAGTCACCTACGAATAATACATATCTATGGATAGCCAAAACCCACTTGATTACTTAAAAAAATATATTCTCATTTTCAGTTTTCAATTACGACATCAATTTAGTCACAATTTTGCATGCAACACTAATGCAAGAAATACAGCAACCCAAAACTTCTGTGTATCCCCTAGTCACATACACAAATACTATGGGATTAGAATTGAACTTGGTGAAGTTTTTAGGATAGTAGGTGATCTTCTACCATTTTATCATACTTCACACCTACGTCACATGAATATCCATGTTATAGGAAAGAAAGGTAAAACAATATGATAAAATTAAATTAAAGAATACAAATGACAATAATGACAGGTCGAAAACTGACTACAAGGGAAAGTCGGCTACAGTAAATATATAATGACATTTAATTTTTCTTTAGATAACATGAGAATTAAAAAAAGTTCATAATCAGTGACTGAATTCAAAAGAAAATGAAGTAACCAAAGGTGCAAATAATATCTCATTATAGACATACGGAAACAGTAGTTATATAGCTTAGCATCGTCATGTGTTCTGGTCCATCACGTGAAGATGGTACATTTTGAAGAAGTCATACAACAGATCAATCTAAACAGTGCTAATCTCAAATGTCTGGATCCCTGGAACCTGAGGGTGTGTTGCTATAGAGTTTGATGATATTGCAATAATTGCTAGTCCTTTCTGGGTCATAATGTAAGCTTTCCTTGAAGTCGAATAGGGGAAGCGGAAGGGGCGATTTCAGCATGTTCTCTGTTAGGGTTGAAGATCCCGGCGCTGGAGATCGAGCCTCTGACGGCGTTGACCTGTCTGCAGATGGGGTCACTACCTTTGACGAAACTGAATTCTTCCTTGGTGGCGGCGGCTGCTTAGTGACCTATAGACAAACGTAGTAATATATGTTAATAACACTGAGAACAGATTTGAAATAAAAGAGAAAAGGCACTGGAGACAGAAGCCACTTGGGAGGAGGGGAAGGTCTCGGCGGAGCAAAAGCTTTTTCGACGATGTAGTGGTGGCGATCGAAGATTTGCAAGAAGTCAGCCATGAAACCCATTTGCTTCCAGAGCTTCTGCTCCTGAACAGCCTCGGTGGCTAAAGAGAATACGAGAAGCAGAGGAAGGGGGTTAGGGTTAGGGATTAAGAAAGGATATATTAGGGATTACACACTTAGCACGTATGACAAAGTATATGAGATAGATTTATCCATCTTGGATACCTTGAATCTGTCTACGCACCAATACCCACTATTTTTTCTTCATTACAGGTATTTTTATCTGTTTACCCACCTATTACAAACAAATTTATTTATGGTTAACATATTGCACCTAGTTGTCCATCAACTTAGGAATGTCAAAAAATATTATACTCATCCCTACCCTTTATGAACTCAGCCAATTGAATCCGAACAGGACCCTGCCTGCGTGACTATCGAGAGAGAATAAGTTTAACTAATCCTACCTAAGTCCTGACCTTATCTGCACCCTTTCAAATTAGTATGTTTGTATTTAAAATATAATTTTATTTTAAGAAAATAAAATTATAATTTAACATACATGACCATATATTTCTTTAGTTATTAATTAATTGTAGATATACACATTATTTTGAAAATATACATAAAAAAATATTAAAAAAATAAAGTGTACAAAAACTAAACATATGTTGTAAATGAGATAACGGGTAATATCTGCTTAACCGTAGGGTAGGTATTATACAAACCCAATTACTCATAAGAAAGGTTTGAGATTAGGTAAACCTAATCCAAACTTAGCCAGTTGATATCTCTACATGTCATCCATACAATGGAAGTCACAAAATTAGCCGAGTGCAAGAAATACCGTCAAGGAAGCAATAAATAATGGAGTCATAGGCATCAATTAACCTATAAAATGCCTGACCCATTTGATTTAAATTGACAAAAATAATGAATAAATAACTAATGTCACCGGCTTGGTTTGGCTTGAATCGATCACTATTGTTTTTTTATTTGAATAAGCTATTAATGTTATTCAAATAGCTGAATAAACCACTAACGTTATTCAAGTGACCCAATTCACCCACTTGGCTTTTGAAATATTTCAAAAGTCCCCCATCATCTTTTTAAAAATGACAAAATATATCCACTTGGTTTAAAACAATCCAAATAGGCTACCTTCCCCAATTACATAATTCTGTAACCACTTTCTACAATTACATTCTTTAGACACAGTCTGTTCGTTGTTGTTCCAACTTCCTCAAAGTATATCATCTTTCCTCTCTAATATGGGGTATCTTCAGCCTTACGCTGCTACCCCTAAATGATGTCTTGCTCAAATTAACGCTTAACGCCCCTCTACTTTCCTCGCTTTGACCACTTCATAAGCCTATGAGGATTCCGATTACTACCTTCAAATAAAGACTCCAGATCGATTTCAACTTGAAGATGGTGAGTGAAATGTTATATACACAAACTTCAAAGGTGCTGGGAGCAAAAGAAGAAAATGTGGAGACTAAATTTGGTACTATATGTTATGATTTTGTTAAACCTAATAGAATAAATTACAAGAGTGACCGATTTGAGCCAACTCAGAAACTTTGGTGGTTTATTTGGCCAAAAGAACATTAATAGGTGAATCAAGCTCACACAAAAGCATTAGCGTTTTATTCATTTTTTTTGCCTTATAAATTTTAAATAGGGCTTCAAATGGGGGAGGCTAGGTTGGCAACGAGATAAAAAGAGAATATGAAGAGCATTGTGACTTAGGAAACATTTTGAAGCAAGCAACTAAACAATGTCATCCTTTGTACTTGGAATGCATTGAATGACATCATTTTCTTAGTCATAAACAAGGTTATTAAAGTCGGGTTTCTATTTAGAGTCATTTTAATTTTTCTACAGTGGTAAAAAGTTGTAGAGACTTAAGTTTTAATCAATTTTCTTTAAAATAAAAAATAAAAAAATATAATCATTTAAATTACCTCAAAAAGTTCATATTACATAATATTTTCATTTACTAATACTTTAATACCATAAAAAAAAATTTTTGCGTTCATAGAGAAAAAAATTCATAAATAAAATCTGAAGGTTTAAGAAAGTAATTTGACTATAAATATAAAATTAAGGTTGACAAAAATTGTTTGATTTCTTTATAGTAGTGGTGGAAACAAGCTGAACATCTTATCGAACAAATTAAACTTAAGCTCGATTTTTTTGTTATCAAGCCTAACCTAACAAACCTTAAGCCAAGCTTTAAGTTGCACTCTAAGTTTGAACTCTTAACAAGCCAAGTCTCAAATTTTTTACGGTTCAGCACTTTTATCGAGTTAAACAAGCATAACATTTTTTAAAATAAAAATAATGTTCATTTTATTTTTAAAACACCTAAGCTTAAAAATTCTAAGTTTTATTCCTTAAATTGAGCTTGAACCTCGAATCAAGCTCAAATCAAGCTTGCGTTACTAAAATTCAGCGGTTTCCCAATGGTTTTTTTACCAACGGCCTAGCCGTTAGTAATTACTAACAGGCAGGACTACTGGTATTATTTTCCAACGTACACGCATTGGTATATGCTAGAGGGGTGTTTGGGCTTTATATGTGGGTTTGGTTACCAACAGCCTAACCATTGGTAATAATTTAAATGAAACACACCATTTCACATAAATGGTTACTAATGGCCAATTTTTTAAATAGTCTCCTTCTTTCTCCAGATTCATTTTGTGTGTTAAGTTCTCTCTCTCCCTTCATAGCGCTCCAACTGCCCTAGCTAGTCATTTTGCTGCCGTCAGAGCTCATTAACCGCCTGGGTTGCATCTGAATGCGTCCTTCCTAGGAGATCTGGTGTGAAACTGTTTGGGTATAGGTTTTTTCATGGATTTGTTCGTATTTAAATATATAATATGATTTTATGTAGATTGAGTTTATTAGCTTCATTGTTTCAGTTCTTAGGTTCTTCTCTAAGATTTGAAGGTTGTGCATTATGTGTCCTCTGCTTGTGAAGTTGTAAGAGGTAAATTTTGTTTTTTTTCCCTTACTTTATCCAATATATATATATCTGATTTTTTTTAAAAAAATGTTTGTTACTATTTCTTTTGTCATTAAAATTTATGTATTATGAATGTGCTTCCTACATTTCCCTGGAAGTTTGAGATTGGTATTTTTCATTAATTTTCTGTTAATTTTAAAAAAAAATTGGGTATTTTTAGTTAATTAGAAAAAAATGAATTTGTGTTATTTAATTTATTTATGTTATTTAATTATGTTAAAAAGCATATTATTTTTTTTAAATAGTTTAACAATATGTATTTTAATTTGTTGGTATAGATTGATGTTTGAATTTATTATTGTTATATTTTCATGGTTTATGGTTGAATTAGAGTTTAGTTTGAGTGAGTTAGTCTTAATTGTTAGAATTAATTATATTACGTGGTGGGTAATAATAATAATAATAATAATAATAATAATAATAATAATAATAATAATAATCATAATCATAGTTATTTTTTTAATAACAATAATGATAATAATATCATTAGTTATAATAATATGTTCCGAATAATAATAATAATAATAATAATAATACTAATTGTTATGGACCTCCTAGTAGTCAGCACTCCCGAGAGAGGTAAAATGTTCTAAATTAAGTTTAGAACTTTAATTTCAAGTTTACAAAGCTATAATAAAGGAGTTACAAAAATTCACTAGGTTCCAAGGAGGTTTAAGCACTAGATGATAAGTAGGGGTAAAATGATAATTTTGCATCCTGAGTAACCGGGTGGGGTCCTGAGTGTTTTAAGTTAAGTTTTGTAACTTAACCTTTAACCTTAACTCAAACTTGAAACAATAACAAGAATTAATCAAGAAATGAGCATGTGTTAAAAGATGGGGGTTTATGTGTTTAAGGGTTGTAACTTGGATGGCTTAAGGGGTTGAGTGAGGGTTTAAGAAGGGAAAGGTGGCTAATGGCTGCCATAACCATGTTTTCCCCTCTCAAGCACTCATTTCTCTCTCAATTGAAGCTAGAAATCAAGTGATCTTGCTTCCTAGAGTTGCCATCCAAGGATACCAACCAAGAGGAACTTGTTTCAAGCTAGAAAACAAGGTTTGGAGGCTTGGAAGCATGATTTCTCTACTCCCTTGTTTTTGATACGTGGTAAGCATGGTGTTCTTGGTTAATTCTATGTTATTTGAGTGATTTGAGGCTTGGGTTTTGGTTAGAGAGGAAGATTGTGATGTTTGGTGCTTTGGTTTTGATTGGAACTTAGGTGAGGATTTCTTGCTCTTGGTTGCTTGAAAAGAGAAGTGATTCTAGCTTGTATCTTGGAGTTGAGGTAAGGGAGTAGTGTTTTTAAGCTTGAACAATGCTTGTGGCTTGAGTTTGTTGTAAGAAATTGATTGAAATTAGCCATAGCATTGAGTATGAGTTTTGGTTGAATTGTGGTGAACTATGAGGTTTGAGGAAGATTTGATGATATTATAGAGCATTATTAATGGCATTGTGATAGTTGGTTATGTTCCTTGCAACATGAACTATGTGTGTGTGAAGTTTGGTGGCTTTTTATGCATATTTGATATGTGTACTAAGTAGCCAAAGGTCATAGCAGCAAAATGCGTGCCAATTCTGCAGTTTCGTAGATTGGCGACGTGTCGCCGAGAGGTACCCATAATTGGTGACGCGTCGCCAATTGGAAAAAGGTTCACAGAACGTCGACAACTGTGGCGACGCGTCACCAAGATAGCATTGGAGACCCGATTTTGTTTTTAGCATAACTTTTCGCTCGGGTGTCCGATTGAGGTGATTCAAAGTTCCACACGAAGCTAAGAGGGAGTACTATCACTTCCAAGTTTTAGAAACATCTAAAATGCCCCAGATTTAAATTTGTTTTGAATCAAAGTGAGGATAATTTTTAAAGGCAGAATTTTGCACATTTTGCTAGGATGATTGAGGTGAGTCCCAAGGAGGTCCTTTGGGTACCTTGGCCCTCAAGTATGTTGAGGGTACTTCGAGACTTCCTAAAGTCCCTTGAGAAGTGGGAGTTTCCTTGAGTTTTGAAAATTTTTGAGGTTACTTGTTGAGTAAGCAAAGAAACTAAGTTGTAAGCGAATATAACCAAGTGTCATGAGCTTAAGGTGTAAATTTTAGAACCCTTGGCAACCTGGCAGTGTTGGAAATCACAGGGTTGTAAGGAGAGGCTTCAAATGCACCGAGGTTATGAGGTTTAATAACCTAGTTACATAGTTCTCACCACAATTCCCCTGCACAACAAAGTTAAGGAGAGGTTATTTAATAAGTCAGGCGTAAGCTAAGGCTTACGAGGCACAAGTCAAAAGCTAGACTTGTGAGCCACGGAGTGACGCCCGTGAGAAAGTAAGAAAATTATGTGAGGAGCGGTCCTTCGGGATCCGAGCATGCATATCTATATATTTACATATATGAGAGGTCCCTTACACTACGAGAGCTAGCAGAGAGTATGCATGAGTTATTTCATATTTGTCCACAGTTTTATTGTTGGTACATGAGGTTACCCCTTACTGAGAATCTTGGATTCTCACATTTACTGTTTTGTTGTGCAGATACAGAATGAGTTGGGCCGAGTGACCGTTGAGGGTTACTCTGGTAGTAGTTTTTGGTGCACAAGTAGAATACCTGAGTTTTGATTATTCTAGTACTTATTGTTTGGATGCTTGTTGGTCTTGCACAATACTAACTAAATTGCTCATTGGTTACAGAGCCTAGTGCACATTGGACATAGTCAGGCATAGCTAGACCTAGTTAGATCCAAAGGAGTATCTAAAGCTCGCCACTAGGATTCACATCCAAGGTGGGGTTAGTATGAGAAAATCTCAGTAGAGGATTTTGTATGTGTACATAGTACTCTAGTTGCCTCATTAGTTATGAAATGAAGAATCATGAACTCGAGGATTGCTTTCTGGGCGGGGGCATTAGCTACTATATGTATGAATGCTCACACATGTTGCTATGTGTAGTTAACTCATATAAAGGTTGATTTGTATGCTTTGACTGCTCTACTTGTTTTATATGAAAAATTGTGTCCACATTAACATTTTATGGTTTTAAATAACCCGTCAAAGCATAAAGAGCATGCATATTGCATATTTTAGGATAATCAACTAGTGACATGGATTTAATCCACGCACATATCAATGAGTACCAACTGCAATCCGCCATGAGACCAAGTTCTCACAGGTGTCCTAGGCAGGGGCTAGGGACGGCTATGTCACTAATAATAGTTATAGTAATAATACTAATGATAATATTATTATTATTAATGATAATAACAATACCTAGAAATAATAATAATATTATTAATAAGAATACTAATAATACTAACAACAACAACAAGAAGAATAATAATAATAATAATTGATAGGATGTGTTTTCTTGTAATGCCCGGACAATCCAAAGTGATTAGGTCCCGGGTTAAATGGATTTGGAGCATAAGAATTTTTCCTTAATTAGGAATTTAGCTCAATTAAATTGAGAAGACAATATGGCATGTGCATAATTGAGTGTTGAACATCTTAAAAATAAGCTTGGCTTAGGCCAAGAGAAATAGTAATGAAAATGGTGGTTTTTAAAGATGAGGGACTAAATTGAACAAAGGGATTTTTAGTGGTTGGGCTCAATTGCCCAAATTTAGAAAGTTGGAGGACTAAAGGGGGAATTATGCCATTTTAATGGCTTTGGATGCCTTAGCCAGCCATGCCCCTCCAATTCCCAATATTTTATATCACCTTCCTCCAAATCCTATTATTTTAATCCACCTCCCATCCTTAGTCATCACCTTGGATTCTTTCTTCACCTACTTTTGACTTTTTCTACCAAACTTACACAAAAGTCTTCCAATTAGTCTTCCATCCATTAAATCTTGTCTCCCACTCATTTCAAACACATTATTAATTTCCTATTATTTTAATCCACCTCCCACCCTTAATCATTACCTTGGATTCTTTCTTCACCTACTTTTGACTTTTTCTACCAAACTTACCCAAAAGTCTTCCAATTAGTCTTCATCTCTTTTAATCTTGTCTCCCACCTTCCAAGCACATTATACACTCATTTTCCTTCCCATATGGCTGGCCATTACCTTCCCACACATTAAAACATAATCACTCCACTCATTCAGAGCCATTTGCTCTCAAACTCTCTCATTCTCTCTCCATTTTCTTCCATACCAAGTCTCATCATTCCAAACACATTTCCAACTCTTTTCTCATCCAAATATTCGTCCATAGCTAGAAATAATCATTCCTCAAATTAAAACCAAGTATTCTTGGTTGAATTCAAGCTCTAAGACCATAAAGAGCAAGAATCAGATGAAGAATTCAAAGAAAACCAAGGAGGAAAATTTGGCCATTTCCATTTCTTGGAGGTTTTAAGCTCTACTCAAGGAACTCTTTGTGTGATTGAGTTTCTAAGTTCATTAGAAGCAAGAAATCAAGAAGAAGGTTGAAGAACATCAAGCACAATAAATTGGCGTTACCTCTTCTGTGAGGTTCTGTAAGTGTACACCAAGTGTTCTTGGTATTTTGTGTTATTTGGGTTAATCACCAAGATTTCTTGGTATCTTATGGTTACTAATAAAATTCGGCCCATCTTGGTTCTTATGCTAGAAAACAATTTCTAGAGTCAACAAGCAAGGAAAACGAAGGAAAATAAGCTTATAAAGCTTTCGGTGTTGTGGGTAAGGATTCCTATACTCACTTTATTGCATGGTATAATTCCATGGCCTTTTTATGTGAGTATTCGGGCCCCTAGGTGATGGTCAAAGAACCATGTGATCCTAGGAGTGCTAAGAGGGCTTAAGTTATGTTATTGCTTCGGCAATTCTGTTTTGCTCATGAGCTAAGTTAAGTAAGCAAGCATTATGGGCTAGGAGTTAAGGCGGCCACCTTAATTCCTATGCTAAGTGAGCTCTCCGAAAACATTAAGTATATGAAATTAATGAACTAAAACTTGAGGGATGCTTGCTGCCCTTCTGTGAACAAAGTGTTAAGTGGCGTGTGTTTGTGTGCTTCTTTGATTTGTTGTGCATGCTAACCCCCGATTATGATATTATTGCTATATGCATGTATCTTTTTGTTTTCTTTGTCTTTATGTTTCCTTTGCAGGAATAAGGATTATTTTGCCATTACATTCTTGGCATATGTTAGGCCTTGGAGGCCATAAGTTAGGCATTGGATGCCACGGAATCCTTATTGAGTTTTATAACTCACCCGCCCTACTCTACTTTTGTAGGTAAAGGTTTGCTTGAAAGATCAAGCTAAGAGTCTTGAGTACTCTTTCTGTATTCTAAGGTTGGATTTGTGTATGGTATTGCTCAAAATATTCTAAGTATTCTAAGTATATAAGCTGCTTGTAAACAAGCTAAAAAAATGTGGACTTTCTGTGCAGGACTTGAAGTCTTAGAATTGTGGGAACAAGGTCTATTAAGGTGGAAATTTGTGTTCCAAGGCTTTGTGAATTTATGGGTTGCTTTTAAGCATGTTTTTGTTGGTCTAACTTTAGTGACCAAATTATGGACTTAGCTAAAATTTGGCCAAAACTTGGCTTTGGGCTTGTATTATGGACTTGGACATTTTCGGGTATTTTTATTGCTTGGTGGACTTACCAAGGCCCATGCATGAATTTATGGGTTATGTTTTCATGAAATTTGAAGCATGTTGAAATTGGGCTTAAATAAGAACTTAAAAATTTTGATTTTATTCTTGGTTAATTTTGGGCCATATGCATGTTAAGTACTAAAAGGCCCATAAGCCCATGTCTATGTTAAAAGCATGCAATGTTTGGCTATGTATGCTCATTTAGTAAAGAACATGCAAGTAAACTTAGAAAAAGCATGAAATTGGATGCTTGTGTAAAGTTTGGCTAATAAGAAATTTAAATGCACGTATGTGAATTAATACATGCCTAAGCATTAGTTGCATTTAAAGGCATTAAGTGATTATGTGCACTAGTGAACTCCAAAACACATAAGCATGCAAAGCATATGCATGAAAATAAGTTTTCAAACTTAAGTTGGTGTTTTGGGTTGCCATGCATATTCTTGGCTAAGCTTGGTAAAGACCATGAAAATGAACGCATGAAATCCACATAGGTGCTAGCTTGTTTCTGAGAGCACTTCAACTTAACCTTAATTAAAGAACTTAACGAGCTAGTACCGATAAGTATCCTGGGGTTCGTGCCCATAAGTCTTAGTGAGTTTTAAAAGCCCCTTCTGTGTAATGAAAACTTCCGCTGCATGTTTTAAAAAAAAAAAATTAGGCTCAAATGGGCCAGGGGCAGTTTAGGGCACGACATTTCTTGTTATAAATTTTGATACCTAATTATCCAATGTAAGAAAATATCCTCCAAGAAATATAAAAAAAGAGCCATATTTGGAATCTATTATCATCAAATGTGAGTCAATGACAATAACTCTTTTATGACATTTTTTGAAATGTCTCTCTTGAAATGATGAATGTTGTTATGCATATGTTTTGTTGTATTGTTACGTATGTGTGAAGGATCTTGTTCATTATTAATAGTATGTTTTGTACATTACCAATAAATTTAGTTTATAATGGAGTCTAGCCGTAGTTGGATGTGCCATAACCGTTTCTTGCCAGGCTAAACGGGTTATATAGATGAGTGGGAGTCTAGGGTTGATGAATTTATATCATTCACTATCCCTCATCCTAAAACAATAAGCAGTTTCAGTATTCGCTGTTCTTATTGGAAGTGTAAGAATTTACGGTTTAGAGAGTGTGATGAGGTCCGAGTTCATCTTTACAAAGTGGGGGTTCATGCCATTGGACTGCTCATGGAAAGGCATTTAATGAATCATTAGATATAAATAGAAATATGGGTAGATTTGATCACTTTGATCAAGGGTCTTCGGCAAATCCATACGAAAGGATGGTATTAGATGCCATTGGCCCTAATTATCCAAAAAGTCCATCCGACATGGATGCATAGCCGAATGAAAGTGCACAATGATTTTTTGAGCTATTGAATTCCGCAGCAATGCCTCTATGAGATGGGTGCCTGAATCATTCTGAGTTATCTGCTGCTGTCCATCTTATTAACCTTAAGTTGGAGTATCATATGTCACGAGCATGTTATAATAGCATTGCTCAATTGATAAAGAGGACCTAACCTACAAATAGCAAGATGCCTTCAAATTGGTTTGACACGAAAAAATTAGTTTCACAGTTGGGCTTCTCTCACCACAAGATTGACGTTTGTGTTAATGACTGCATGTTGTTCTAGAAAGATGAAAGTTATTTTCATAGTTGCAAGTTCTGTTGAGCCGATGGATACAAGCTAAAAAAGGATGATAGAGGTAAAAATCGTCTGAGAAAGACAGTGCATTATTTACCACTAAGCCCTCGCCTCTAACGTTTATTTGCTTCAATGTCCACAGTAGAGTAGATGAGGTGGCATAAGGAGCAATGACCGATCTCAGGTGTTTTAAAACATCCATCAGATAGTGAAGCTTGGAAACATTTTGATCGGACCTACCCATGGTTTACCGCCAAACCACGGAATGTCCGATTGTGGTTGTGTGCTAATGGATTTATCCATTTTGGACCATCCGGAAAACAATACTCTTGTTGGCCTGTTATCGTAACTCCTTATAATTTGCCCCCATGGATGTTGTTGATTCCAACGTTTAAACCCTATATGCTCATTTGGTTGTTGATTCCAAGTCCACATAGCCCAAATCATAAGATCGATGTGTATCTATAATCTCTAATAGAGGAGTTACGCCATCTGTGGGATGATGGTATCAAAATATGGGATGTCTCATTGAGAGAAAATTTTGTACTTTGAGCAGTATTACTGTGGACCATAAATGACTTTTTCGGCTTATGACATGCTTTCAGGATGGATGACACATGGTCAGTTGTCTTGCCCAATTTGTATGAGCAAAAGTAAGGTGTTCTAACTTAAATATGCTAGGAAATTTTCTTTCTTCGATTATCACCGGTAATTTCTTAAGAAGAACCACCCATATAGAAGAAATAGCACTTGTTTTAAAAATGGGAAGTTAGACAATTCATCTCCTCCCCAACACCTGTTAGGTGAGGCTATATTTGAAAGAATATCTTTCCTTCCATCAAATGCTATAGATGGGCTACAACATTGCTCGTGTGATTATGGGAAATCACACAATTGGATGAAGTGTAGCATTTTTTAGGAGTTACCTTATTGATGGTCTAATTTAATCTGCCATAATTTGGATGTGATGCATATTGAGAAAAATGTGTTTAAGAATATATGGAATACTGTTATGGATGTTAAGAACAAAATGAAAGACAATGTTAAGGTACGGAAGGACCTCCAAATTTATTATAATTGACCACAGTTAAACATGGTTACTCTTGACGATGGTCGTTCATTCAAACCAAAGGCAAGGTTCACATTCAATGCTAATCAAAGGCCAGATGTTATTACTTGGGTTAAATCTCTACGACTCCTAGATGGGTTTGCCTTGAATCTTGGCAGATGTGCTGATAGCTCTACTTCCACTATGTATGGCATAAAGAGTCATGATTGTCATGTTATGATGCAAAGGCTTCTCCCCATTGCCCTGTAAGCCCTTCCCGAGAATATATGGAAACCATTAACTAAGTTAAGCCTATTCTTTAGAGACTTGAGCTTTGCAAAGCTTGATACTAATCACTTGTTGGAGTTGGAGGCCAGTATTCCAATTATAATTTGTAAGCCTGAGAGAATTTTTCCTCCTAGATTTTTTGATGTCATGGAGCATCTCCCAATTCACTTGCCATATGAACCAAGAGTTAGAGGACCTGTTCAGTACTGGTGGATATATAATTTTGAGCGGTGCATGCATGACCTTAAAATGAAGGTTTCTAATACTTCTCATGTTGAGAGATTGATTTGTGAAGCGTACCTCATAGAAGAGACTTACATCTTTTGCTTTCATTACTTTGAATCCTATGTTCCGTGTATGAGGAACAGAGTTCCTTGAAATGATGAAGGTGGTCCTATCCCCTATCATGGTGAGTTGTGGTCCATTTTTATCTTTCCAAGACGGCCACACGGTGCATCTAGATATAGATTCCTCACAGACGATGAAGTCAGAGTTACAATCACATTCGTTCTTCTAAATTGTGCAGAGAACAGACCGTATTTAAAGTAAGTACATATGCATTATTAACATAGAAGTTTATTTTCAAGGCCAACACATATCATTCAACTAACCTATTGTCCTCCCCTTCAATCTTGTCACAGTATATTTGTTCATGAGGTAAGGGTCCATACACCTGATATTACCATGGCTGACATGGACATACATATTGAAAACAACTTCTCAAGCTGGCTCTAACACTATGTACGTCCATTCAACTCACTAAGTATTCCAAAATATTAATTTTCAACATTTGACATATATTGTCCTAAATTTACATTGTTTTTCATAGATTGATAACCCACAAAACAATATAGTCAATCACATTGTGTAGGATGTTGCATGTGGTCCCTCACGTCAAGTTAAAACATGGCCTGTTTATTCACAAATTGCTACAAGTTCCACATACGTGAATAGGGCAATGACAAATCAACTTTTAATAGTGGAGTCTGCATACGAACCACTGGTTCTAGTGAAGTTAAATGTGATTTTTATGGTATGTTGGAAGAATTCATTCAACTCGAATATCCTGGGTATCCACATAGGAATGTTGTGTTGTTCATGTGCAACTGGTTCGACCTAACACCTGACTGTGGAACTCAAGTCCATAAATAGTTTGGTTTATTTGAGGTTCCGGATGGCCGTTGATATCAGAAGTTCGATCCATTCATTCTAGCATCACAGGCTGACCAAGTTTACCACACACCGTATCCAACAAAGTCGTGTGAAAAAAATGGGTGGTCAGCTATTCTGAAGATAAAACCTAGACGAATCATCCAGTATGAAATTGTTGACAATGAAGTGGAGTCCTTATGAATCAAAAAATTGAAGATGACCCAGTCGAGGAGTTAGCCAAGCCAGGTATCGGTGATGATATTGAAGAACATTTTCAAAGCATGGGTATAATTGGTCATGAAGAAGAATTTTGAGGAGGGGGCTACTAATGACGATACAGATGATGAGGAGGAGTTTCAATATGATGAAACTGAAACTGATGAAAATGAGGAGTTTGACGATATTGCATTCAATAGGTTGGGTGAATGAAGTTACTAGTGCAAAAGTCTGTAGTTGTCTCGAGCCATAACTATCTAGAAATAATAAGCATATTTACTAACTTAATGAAAAGTTAGTACAATTCATTTAATGTTTCTAATATATTAATATTCATTTTTTTAGTTAATTACTAATAACTATAGATGCCGCCTAAAAGGGATAACACCTATAGGCGCCGACCTGGGAAGGGACTATTTATGCAATTCAAAGAGGCCCTGTAAACAGAACTTAATTCTCAACAGAAAATGGATTCTTCATCCCAGCCACATGTCAATCACCCTCATATGACTCCTTATGCCTCAAAGGAAGACATACACACTCATGACATCCCATCATCGATGTCACAGGCACTGACCAAATCTCGGATGAGGATATCCCCTCATAGGAACACGTAAGTGATGAATATCCCACAAACTATCTAGAAATAATAATATATTAGTCTTATTACATACCATATCTTAAGAATTGCATATAATTTCTACAGAGATATACATTTGTACTTTGTAGATTCCTTCCAGCTACAGCGACACGGTTGGTGACACCATGTTTCACCACACATTTTAAACCATATCTTGATTGGTCCTCCATCCCTGCATTGGACATTCAACAATGGTGGCATGTTTTTTAGGTATAATGCACATATTACTACCATATGATGTATTACAAGCGAAACTGATACTTGCATCCTTCATGCTTTTATGTCTGATATATTATCATTTACAAAGGAGTTGTGAGTTGGATCCGATACACCATAATGAAGTGTGTCAGATATGGCATATCATGGGGGCACAACATTACCAAAGCACCATGGCAGACATCAAGCATGTGAAGGATCCTATTAAACGTTGAGCTAAGGCAAACTTTATGTCCGATGCTGCATATGTAGAAATGGAGGCATATTGGGCCAATCCAAAGTTCCTTCAGAATTCTGCTAAATTCAAGGTAATTCGTTCGTTCGTCGGTGACAGGGATGCACACTCTGGCTCATACAGTGCAACATATGCAGAGGATCCATCTCGATGTCTACACATCGAGAAAAAATAGTATACCCTTTCTGTTCTTATGTTTTACATATAATAAAATCATTTGCTGATGAAACATATTAGTCTAACATAACATTCTATTAGAGAAAGAAAGAAAGATCTAGAGAATAAGGACCCCGGCTTGTTTAAGGTCCTCCAGGCAACACATAAAATGAAGAATAGACAATATGTCAAAAAGCGATGTGAAAAAGTTGCTGTAAGTGTAATAACTTCTTTTTTCATACTATTGTTAAAACATTTACCATAAACCACGTATCACTAACTTAAAGGTGTTACTATATTTCTATAGGCTTATATCAGTGCTGAGATTAAGGAGCAAACACAACAAGGGGATAAAATAGAGGTAATTGATGAAACTGCAATAATTAGTACTGCATCTGAAGGGAAAATAAAAGGGCATGTTTTTTGTTTAGGATCTAAGCAGTGTGTTATACAAGGCCGTTGAATGCCTGGTGGCATCCTACCTGTTGACCTCACTCATATGCCGTAGTTCAATAAGCAAGTACAGAAGATGATAGCAAAGGAGATTGCGCGAAGGGATGCCAAGTACAAGAAGAAGCTGAAAAGACTAAAAAAAGAGACAGAGAGCAGAAATTGAGGTGAATAGGGCTGCCTTTAAGACGAACCGGGCACAATTAAAGTTTATTTGTCATTCGCTGAACCTTCCTTGCCTACCAGCTTAACCAGTTTTACAGTATCCTACTGACTCAAACTCGGATAATAAGGAGATGGTCAACTCTCCTTGGTTACGGTCTTCAATAGGTAAATCATTTCCTAATTCCTATGTTATCATACTTGGACAAACTTTGATCGACCTGAGATTCAGATGAAATTCCTGAGATGTCATTATGCTAGCTTGTATGGATTGTTGAAGACATATATGTACTTTTCTTTTATTATGATGTATGCTAGAACATATGATGCACATTATTGAAATGAAATTACTACTTTTGTGTAATTTGGACTCCATAATAAGGATGTGGAAACCTATACAATGGCGTATCAAGTTCTATAATTTATTGAAACAGGCAATTCCTAATTGGTATTCGAACCGACAGTGTACCAATGTTATAACATTTACCAAAGTGCATGCGTGTTGGTAATTACCAATATCCATATTACAAACGGGTACGCGTTGCTAATTACCAACAGCTTGATTTTTGCGCGTTGGTAAAAAAATTTTCAACGAACTATTAATCAATGTGCATTTACCAATGACTGCCTGTTGGTCCATTGGTAAATGCATGTTGGTAAATTACCAAATTTTAGTAGTGTCGAACTTTGAATTGAGCTTGAGTCGAGCTTACATTTTGAATCAAGCTTTGAGTCTATTGAGTTACTAAACCGAACTCATAACTTTTCAAGTCGAGAATTAAGCCCCAGTTTTCAAGGTTGAGCCAAGCTTCAAGTCTGTGGTGTTCAGGCTCAGCTCAACTCACTTTTACCACTACTTCACATAATGAAGATTGTCTTGCATTCATGGAGAAAAAAAAATTCATAAATCAAATTGTTTAGTAACTGTTAAAATATTTATTAACAATTTAAATTTAATGAGAGACAGTTGTCAAATAGTTTAAATTTCAAACATTTTTATTTCAAGAGTCATAGAAATATAAGTTTCTATGACTCAAGTCAGAACTTTAATCACCATGGTCATGAACTTTCACCATGGTTTAAAAAACCAAGAAAACAAAAGAAAAAATTTACTTGTTCCTTCCAAAATAATTGTCAAATTGATACAAAGTCATGGTTTAAGGAAGTCACGACAACTACAACATTTTTCTTGTCAATTGAGTACTATATTGATTTTAACGCTCATTTGATGCATATATGTTTTTGCATTATAACATTTTTAATATACATTTAAGGATATAATAGTCAATATATTAAATTTAGCCCTTTAATTCTAGAAGTGGATAATTAAAATGAAACAACTCAAATAGAAATGTGGACAATTATTTTGATTGAGCGAGTATAATTTAACTTTTCTATTAATTGCTAGAAAATTACTCTATTCATTCTAAAAATGATGTAACAAGTACTTCCTCTGTCCTAAATTCTTTGCCCTATTTCAAATTTTTAACTTAAGTTTGGCTTAAATTTATTTATATTAATATTTGTAATTTTTTTAAATTATAATTAGAAAGTAAAGGACTTATAGTTTTTAAATGTAATTTTTTAAAATTTTTTAATAAATATTATTATAAATAAATTTAAGTCAACATGAGTTAAAAAACTAAAATAATACAAAAAGATTTGGGATGGATGCGTACTATTTTGTGAAGAAGGATGCAATATTTCACTATTTAGAAAGTTTTTAATATCAATTTTACCTTATCACCCATTATTTAATTAAATGATTTATATATATGTAAAAATCCCTTATAGCCTCAACCCACTCAACTCACTTGAATCAAGTAGTTCAATCTTGTCATCACCAACTTCGATGAAGGCCAACTTCCATAAAATTGGATGAAAACTACCACGAAGCTCATCAAAATGACCTTGCACAATCAACTCCTAGTTCAAAAATTTGATTCATTTTCCATGTTGATCCTATTCATGATCGAGTGGATGCTTTTCATGATGTTGTTCGTTAAAAAGGAGTTCTACTCCTTTTTCACGAACGATTATCGGGTGGAATGGGCCATTGGATTTGGTGATGAGAGGTGAATAGAGGGGTGAAATTAGGACACACAATGGAAATTTTTCCTCTCATCTTAAACTACATGCCTGATCAAATGTAGCAACATAAAGGCAATATTGGACATTAAATTTATTGATATGCAATTGTCAAATAGTTTATTTAGAAATTTTAAAATTTAATATCAAGGTACATGTATGTAGGGGTAGAGGTGGTCAATGAGCTGACCTGGCCCAGTTGGGCCTAGGTTTGGGTTTGTGATGCTCAAGCATGGCCCAGGTCAAGGCTTGCCGAGTAGGGAATGGGCTAGTTTAAAATTTTTTTAATTTACTTAATGTTGTTCTGGCTTAGGAAGACACCATCACATGTGTAAATTTTATTAACTACAAATTCTACGAGCATTTACAATAATCGAAATGTACTTTACATGAAATTTTAGTAAAAGGTTTTAAAATGAAAAAAATAACTATTAAAAACCTAGAATCTATACTTAACAGTATAGTCAAACCAATTACAAACTAAGAGTAAAAATAAAATAGAGGAAAAGAATCAGTCATCATCCTCTGTCAGCACCTCATTGTCAGAACTTTTAAGATATTTGTCTTGCTGTCATAAAGCAACAAGACCTTAATCATTGTCGTAGACACATGCCTCAACATTCTCTAGTGTCAACCTCGACCGTTTCTCTAATATCATTTTTTTTCTTGCACTAAAAGCTGACTTGGAAGTAGTTGTTAAGACCAATATGGCCAAGATATTTTGGGTAACGATGGACAATATGGCAAATCTAGCCTTCCCATTCTCCTATCATTCCAAAATGTTTTCCTCGTTTTACTTAAATGAGGTGTTGAGGTTGTCATCCCATTCAGCCAAGCTCTTGACAGTGGCTTGGGGGCATTTCAGGATTTGGGCAGCAAGTTTTGAAACGTGATGAAGATGATGGAGCTGATGTTGAAACACAATATATTTTGTACAACTCACATAATTGGTGGTCAGTAGTAGCAGAAAAATTAAATGCAGAAATACATGCTTGCTCTAAGAATTAGTGGTAATATGACTCAAGTAACCATAATGTACCTATAAATTTTACATTCGGGTCAAGTTTAGGTGCAACTAAATAGATAAGAGGAATTTCTTTGTATTAATGGCACATAAACAACATCTACAAAATACATCAAAACTATGTGCACAATTAGGTAGCAAACCCCAAATAAAAAGTATTGCCTCATAAAAATATTTTAACAATTCACTTAATTCAAAATATTTGTCGAACATGATGTTTGTTAATGCTTGTAAACCCATTTTCACATTTATAAAGTGTGTCAAAAGTGTTGCAAATGATTATGTGTCTTTCAATATTTCAAAAGTAGAGTTTCATTGTGTGGGACAATCAATTTTAAACCATAAATTATTTTCATGGAAATCATGAGACATTTTGTGCCTTATTTTAAAAAATAGCAGTGCATTCTGAATTGAGATAATTTCAGTTTGAAAAAGGTGTAGCCCATGTTAAACACAAATTCAAAAAATGTGATATAAACAATGAACATGGAAAATTACATCATCCAAAGGCAATTTCAACTCTTTTTTCAATTCTTGTGCTATAAAATTATTATTGGAAGCATTTTCAAATGATATGGACAAAACTTTGTCAACATAAGAAAATTCAAGCAATGTGTTAATGTATTTAACACACATGAAAAGATATTGTAGCCAGTATTATTAGATTCCAAGCACTTAAATGCAATTATACATTTTTTAGTTACTCAATTATCATTTATCCAATGTATAGTGATGTAATAATAATCATGGCTTATAGGTAGTGTCCACATATCACTTGTAAACACAACACAATGATTTAGGTATGAAAAATATGCCTGTAAATTATATTTCCTAGCTTCAAACATTTTCAGGCTTTTTCTTATAGCAGTTTGTCTAGATGTCTTTTTTATAAATCGAGTTCAAGTTAATTTTCAACAATAATAGTTTCCAAATGTTAAATCTTAGCTTGTTTAAATGGTTTTTCTCATGGGTATCATCCAATTAATTAGATATTGTCTACAAGTTTTTGGATTAAACAATAAAAATATCTAGATTGACATTGTTCCCCATTTTCCATTAGTTGTGTTTGTCTAGCACCACTTCTGGCATAGAGATCTTTATTGAAATTCTCCAAATGGCACTTTAATATTCACGTTTCAAAGTTGAGTTTATGCAGCAATTTTTTGCCACAATACTTGCTCTTCCCGTACCTCGTTTCTCCTTCCAAAATGACATCATAGTGCTCTAACACCTTCAAGGTAAGTCTTTTTGAATATGCCATGTGTGCCCTTGAGATGTTCGCTTTGCAGTATTGGTTGTCATTTGTTTCTTTTAACTTCATCTGATATGGCTACCAGCACTTTCTCCACGTCACCGTTAGAAAATTATTACTCATGCCCCAACTCATGCTCCACACTAGCATTCACCATATTGATATCATTGTCGCTACTATTGTTTCAAATGTAGAACTTTCAACCTTGAAATGAGCAATTGTTAATGCAACGAAAAAAAAAATCCCAACTTGCCATCTGCCAATGGTGTAGGATGAAGACCTCTCCACACCCTTGTTAGTACTCTTTTTTTATGATGCCATTAGTGAAGAAGAGTAAGTAAAGTAGAGATTAAAAAGAAATTAAGAAGAGATTAACAAAGGATTAAGAATATAGTTGATAACAAAAAGTTAGAAGTAAATATAAGAGAATGTTGTAGATTTAGAAGAAAGATTGTAGAAGTTAGTATGATGAAGAATGAAAATAAGCCTCTTTATTTATAGAAGAGCCAAAATTTTTATTGGAAAGATTATAAAAGTTAGTATGATGAAGAATGAAAATGAGCCTCTTTATTTATAAAAGAGTCAAATTTTTTATTGGACTAAATTACCCTAAAAGACTAGCTATTTTTAAGGGTTGGAAGGGGTAAAATGACATTTCGGCCTCAAACAATCATTTTTTACTGTTTAAGGCTAAAAAAAGTCACTTTGCCAATTTTTTTTTTAATTTTAGCTACCTACTGCCCTTCGTAATGGCCATCCTGAATCTGGCCCAAATAGGCTTAACTGGGTTAGTCCTGTCTAAGCCTAATCCTGGGCTTACTATGTGTTTGGGCTAGCCCATACCTAATTCTCTTGCCCCACACCTTAGGCCCATGTTTGGCCCACGTATTCCTGTTAACCCAGGCTGGCCCAAGTTTAACCCTTAACTAATCTCGGTCTGGGCTAGGTCAACCTAACCTACTAGCCACATTTATGTAGGGGTGAGCATGAGTCAGGTTAGTTCAATTTTCTGGTGGAATCGAACCAACTTAAAAATAGTAATGGCTTCAAAAAAATCTTACTTAAATCGAGAACTAAACAAAACCAGAATCATTAGTCTATTTTTTTCAATTTTGATTCTTTGGTTTTTCAGTTTCTGTCATATAGATATAAATTAATAACTTTGTAATTCAATAAAATTGTATCCACCACCAATTAAAGGAATATTCAACATAATACACAACTTAATCCATGTTTAAATGTACAATGTTTTTAGTAAATGTGCAATTTAATAAGATCATTTTTTTTAACATACATATTTAGATGTACATGTTCATGTATAAATATATGAGCAATTGAGTAATGTAAACGTCTAAATGTACCTGTTCGTACATAAATATATGAATAATTTGATAATATCATAATTTTTATTACCCCCCGGTCTCATATTTTCTACACCATTTGTGTATGACATGGAGATTAAAAAATTCTTAATTGTTGTACATTTTTTCGTTTTTACCCCTTGCCCACCCATTCTCTTTCCCCGTCCGCTGTACCACCAAACCAAATCTAGTGGCTCCTTCATCGTGCCGTCCACTTACTCTATCACCTCCTCAATCAAGCGATCACGTTCTCAATCTACTACCATCCTAGATCGTGCTTCTCCTCTTCGATGGTGACATCGCCTCTTTGATTGGTCACCGTCCTTAATCATGCTTCCCCTCCTTGATTGCAACATCGCCTCTTTAATCCTCCATCACAATCAGTTGTGCCATTGCCTCCTTGATCCATTGCCATCCTCGATCTTGCTTCGCCTAGTTTGAGCATTAATCGTGCTTCCCCTCATTGATCACAACATCGCCTCTTGTATCCTCCATCATTATCGGTTGTGCCATCGCCTCCTTGATCCATTACCATCCTCGATCTTGTTTCACCTAGTTCGAGCATTTCATATAGTAGTTAAAAATGTCGAAGATTACATGAGGATGAAACTTTGTCGACTGGCTTTTCTCCTTAATTGACATGTGAACCCTAACGGGGACGAGATGTTGCTGGTGGGACTTAGAACATTCTGACGATTAAGCCAAAATAAAAAAAATCTTGGTACCATCTACCTATTGAGATGGCGATCGGGTAAGGGGCAAAAAGGAAGGTCGAAGGGTTAGTGGGGTTTAAGGAGGGGTATTCTAGTCATTTTATTTGCTAAAATTTACTAAAAGAAGAAATAGTACAAATAATTTGGGACATCCCAAAAAGAAAAATTGTGCAAAGAATATGGGACAGAAGGGGTATATATTTTATACATATACCTTGGGTTGGCTACATGTGGAGCTAGAATCAACCCAAAATTGATAATTCTCCTAGAAGTGGAACCAACCATCAAACCATGACCAATTTTTACCTAACTTAACTCAACCCAATAAAAATGGTTTAGATTAGGCTTCAGGCTTACCCAACTCATACTTACTTGTGTATGTCTAATTCAAATTAAACCCTAAGAGAAATTGCTATTAATCCAAAAAATTGGTGCATTCAATCATGTCTAATACAAAGTTAGTGCACAAAAACGAGTTATAAAAATGCATAAAAAGATATGAAATGAATACAAACATTTGCCTCATTTTCATTTTCATATATATTTTTTAGAAAATTATATGGTAGAAAAGTATGAAAATGATGCATCCATGGAGAAACATTAAAGTGGTGCCACATGACTTATTATAACCTATTAATCTGTTAAACATGTAACAGATATGTAAAATGCTTATAAAGTTAAATAATAAATGAGAAAAATGAAAAAAATAAAAATAATAAAACAAGGAAAGGTAGCAGCTTGAATAAATGAAGAAATTATATTATATGAATTTGTGTGTTTGAGTGCAAGCTTTAAAAAAAAACACATAAAAAATATATGGAAGCAAAATGGTGCATTACTTGGTCATACTTGTCGTGCCCTAAACTGCCCCTGGCCCATTCGGGCCCAATTATATAAGACATGCAGCGGAAGTTTAATTAAACCAAAGGGGCTTTTATTACTCACTAAGACTTATGGGCACGAACCCCAGGATACTTACTGGTACTAGCTTGTTGTGTTCTTATTAAAGGTTTAAGCTTAAATGCTCTTGGAAACAAACTAGCACCTATGTGAATTTCATGTGTTCATTTTCATGGTATTTACCAAGCTTTAGCCAAGATTATGCATGGCAACCAAAACACCAACTTAAGTTTGAAAACTTAATTTCATGCATATGCTTCGCATGCTTATGTATTTTGGTGTTCACTAGTGCACGTAATCTCTTAATGCTTTTAAAAGCAAACTAATGCTTAGGCATACATTAATTCACATATGTGCACCTATTCTTCTTATTAGCCATTCCTTACACATGCATCCAAATTTCATGCTTTTCTAAGTTTTCTTGCATGTTCTTTTTAGTGTGCACATACTTAACCAAACATAGCATGTTTTCACATAAACATGGGCTTATGGGCCTTTTCTGTACTTAACATGCATATGGCCCAAAATTAATAAGAACATATTCAACTTTGTCCAAAATCTTAGTTAAGCCCATTGCACACATTTAAGCCCAATTTACACATGCTTCCAGTTTTCATGAAAATCATACTTCCATAAAACATGCATGGGCCTTGGTAAGTCCACCAAGCAATAAAAACACCCAAAGTGTCCATGGTCCATATTACAAGCCCAAAATACTAAGTTTGGCCAAATTTTAGCTAAGTCCATAAATTTGGTCATTTAACTAAGACCAACTATTACATGCTTAAAAGCAAGCCATAATCCAAAGAACACAAATCCACCTTAAGACATTGTTCCCACAGTTTCTAGACTCGTAGTCCTGCACACAAAGTCTACATTTTATTAGCTTGATTTTCAAGCAACTAAAGGTAAATACTTAGAATAAATTGAGCAAATAGTATTTACATACTCAACCTCAACACCACAGAAAGAGTACTTAGGACTCTTAGCTTAATCTTTCGAGCACACTTTTTCCTACAAAGGTAGAGTAGGGCGGGTGAGATTTAAATCTCAATAAGGATTCCATATGGCTTCCAAAGCCTAACTTATGGCCTTTAAGGCCCAACATATGCCAAGAATGTAATGGCAATAATTATTCCAAAATTCATGCAAAGAAAACATAAAGACAAAGAAAACACAAAGATACATGCATATACAATAATAATCAAAATCAGGGGTTAGCATGCACATCAAATTCATAGAAGCACGCAAACACACGCCACTTAACACCTTGATTTAAAGAAGGGCAGCAAGCATCCCTCAAGTTTCATTTTATTAAATTCACATACTTTTCATTTTTGGAGATCTCACTTAGCATAGGAATTTAAGGTGGCCTACTTAAATCCTAGCCCATAATGCTTGCTTACTTAACTTAGCTCATGAGCGATACAGAATTGCCGAAACAATAATTTAACTTATGCCCTCTTAGCACACCTAGGATCATATGGTTCTTTGACCATCACCTAGGGGCCCGAATACTCAAAGAGTATAGGAATCCTTACCAACACCAAAAAGCTCTTAGGAGCTTGTTTTCCTTCGTTTTCCTTGCTTGCCGGCTCTAGAAATGATTTTATAGCATAAGAACCAAAATGTCCAGATTTATTAGAATCCATAAAAATACCAAGAATACTTGGTAATTAACTTAAAGAAATCAAAATACCAAGAACACTTGGTTCATACTTACGGAACCTCAATTAGGAGGTGAGACCGAATTTTGTGTGCTTGATGTTCTTCGGACTTTCTTCTTGATTCTTCCTCCCAATGAGCTTAGAAGCTCATATACACAAAGAACTCCTTGAGAAGAGTTCAAAACCTCCAAGAAATGAAGATGGCCGAATTTCTCTCCTTGGTTTTCTTTGAATCTTTTACTTGATTCTTGCTCTTTGGGTGTTTATAGCATGAATTCAACCAAGAACACTTGGTTTTAATTTATGGAAGGATGATTTCTAGTGATGGCAGAATTTTTGGAGGAAGGAGAAGAGTTAGAAATGTTCTTGGAGAGAAGAACAAGTGTTGGCCAAAACTAGAGAGAAGGGAGAGAGAGTTTGTAGAGAGAGATTGAAGAAAGAGAGTGAAATGGCTTGAATGAGGTGAGATGAGTGGGGAAATGTATTTTTGTTGAATGGGGGAGTGTATGTCCGGTTATGGGTGTCCAAAATGGGTGGGAATAATGCCTTAGTGGAGTAATAATTCAAATGGGAAGTGGGAGACAAAGTGGGGGGACAAATTGGAAGAGTGGGTGAGGTTAAATGATGAAGTGGTGAAGGTGGGGGGACAAAGGTGAGTGGAGGTGTGGGTGGAGGTGGAGGTGGCATAAAATATATTATTTTGAATGGACATGGCGGGCCATGGCATCCAAGACCATGAAAATGGGTCAATTCCCCACTTAGTCCTCTAATATTTTGAATTTGGGCAATTGAGCCCAACTTACAACAATTCCTTTGTTCAATTGAGTCCTTCATCTTCGAAATCCACCATTTTCACCATTATTTTTCTTGGCCTAAGCCAAGCTTAATTTCATGAATCCTTAACACTTAATTTAATGTCCCTTCACATTAATTGAGCTAAATTCCCAAATTAGGAAAATTCTTTGGCTCCCAATCCACTTACCCCGGGACCTAATCAGTTTGGATTTTCCGGGCATTACAATACTGGTACATATCTAAGTATTTTGAATGCTAATAAAATTTAGATGAAAAGTTTAAAGGGTAGAGATCATTTTAAAGTAATGTACATAACGAAAAATAAGATTAAGAAAATGAAATTTTTTTTATTGATTTATAAGAAAGTAAAACATATGTATTAATTATCTTATAACAGCGTATAAATGAAAAGAGTAACACATGAGAATAATAGATTAACAAATTAGTGAAAGAATGTGTGAGTAACATGTATTGGCCATTATATGACTTCTTTAGTTAGAGTTTCAGACAATACATATAGTTTCTAATATGAACATAATGTAATTGTAATTTAAATATTGGATTGCATATGAATCCTAGGTAAAGTGAATTCAAAGGTGAATAAGGTGTTAGAACTAGAATTATTAATACACCTAAAAGGGACAAATGTATAAAATCTTTTAGTTCGAGTTTGAAATGATGGAAACATGAAATAAAAATAAAATTAACATCTAATATGTTGAAAAAATAATAATAATGAGAAAATGTATGAAGTATGTAGAATAGTAAGAGAATTTTTAAATTTATGATTTAGAGATGTGAAAAAAAAAGATATAATCGATATTGAATGAAAATGTCATATTTATCGTAGATAATACTATTATATTATTGTGCCAAAAAATGTCAAATTTAATAATATTATTAGTATTCTTGAATTAGAAAATGTCATATTGATAGAAAAAATTGTCGTTAGAGTGCACATAAAGGTCATTTTATCTTAAGAAAATGCGTTATATTTAACAATAACTAAAATGTCATTTATAAAAACTAATGATATATTTATAAATTTCACAAAAGCTTATGGACTAATTTTTTAATTATGAAAGGACCACTTTATAAATTTTTAAAAAGTTCAAGGATTAAACATGTTATTTTTTAGAGATAATTTTGTCAACTTATAAAATTTTATGGACTAAATGTGTAATTTTTAAACATAATTTTGTAAGCTTTTGAAAACTTTAGGGATCAAGCATATAATTTTTGAAAAAACTTTCATTTTGAGAGCCTCGGTTTATATATCGATAAACTTAGATTGTATACCAACTATTTCTTTACATACCAATAATTTTAGAATATCAAGCGAACCTCCAATATTTAAAAGTACCTTACTCAGAATATAGAGGTCTATTGATATGTGTCTATTTTATTTCCATTACCCTCATTTTACATATCAAGAATCTTTCAAATTACATGTAAGTTAATTTTCCACATACAAAAAATTTACATCATAGTACCTTATTTTTTACATACTATGAGCATTAAATTATATACTAGTTATTTCTTTACATACCAGTTATTTTCTTTCAAGTACCCTCATTTTACATATCAGGGGCCTTAAGTAACATACCAATTATTTATTTACATACCAACTATTTTGAAATGTACTACGATATGTACAAGTACCTTACTCGAAATGTAAATATAGTCTCTTAGTATATGCCAATTTTGATTCCATTATCTTTATTTTTTATACCAGGAACCTATGAAATTACATATCAGCTATTTCTTCACATACTAAAAATTTATATCCTAGTACCATTATTTTTATATATTATGAGCCTTTAATTACATAACATGTGTTTTCTTATATACTAGTTATTTTTATTTCAATACCATCACTTTATATACCAGTTATCACAAGTTACATGCAAGTTATTTTTTTACATACTAGTTATTTTAAAATGCACTATGGGTAAGTAAAAGTACCTCACTTAAAATGTAAATAAGGTCTTTCAGTATATGTATTTTTTCATTCCATTACCATCATTTTACATACCAGAAATCTATCAAATTACATACCAATTATTTCTCCTCATTTTACATACTAGGAACCTATCAAATTACATTCCAACTATTTCTTCACATATTGAAAATTTACATCCAAGCACCATTATTTTTATATACCAAGAGCCAATGGTTGAGCTATATAATAATTTGGGTAGACTATGGCCCATTTTACTATTTTTTTAAGTTTTAGCAGTTGATTAATTTTTATATAATTGATTGAAGCCTATTTTATTTCTTAGTTTTCCCTAATTCTTAGTGCTGTAACCCATTATATGAAAAAAAAAAAGCATCATTTTCTCTGCGTCCATCTTCGCAGGTTTTTCACGTAATCTTCCACTAAGAGTTTTCTCATCAAATATCAATTATCCACCGGTACTCTTATGTTTTCTTCCTATATAAAATTAATTCTTCAAGTTTTCTCATGAACCATGCTCTAAGCTCTATTTGGTTGCTACGAACATGGAAAAAAAATTAAGAAATTACCTCTTGAAAAAAAAAAAGATTAAGAAATTGCTTCTTACCTTAGTTTATAAAAAAAACAAAATCACAAGTTGAATTAATTGTATTTAGATTGATCATATAATCTGATTAAAATATTTTTATTTGTCTAACTTTCAATTAAATCAGATAAGAAGAGCTAGACTATGATAGATTATTGTTATTTTTGGTTTTCCATTTTTTCTTTAATGTGTTTTTCTAAAGAATTTGACTGTGTTAGCTTTAGTTTAGTCTATATTTAGTTGATAATTTAATTTATCTTATTTTGACTCTTCCAATATCTATTATACTACTACAATTGAATATGCATTTTTCACAATATAAAAATTGTGAAAACCCAGATATACAACAAAATAAATGAATGATAAGTTTTTTTTTTTATAATTTGGTTATTTATACTGAACAAGGCATTGCAAAGACTCTTAGTAAGGACTCTATTCTAAGTGATTTTTTTTATGTCAAAGAAAGTCATGTACAACTTAAGTTGTAAATGTTATTCATATTTTTTATGTATAAATTAAATATTTTAATATAATTTTTTTGTATAAACATTTTGTTTATATTGTTGGCCCACCATAAATTAAATTCCTAGCTCTGCCACTAACAAGAGCATTAAATTACATAACATGCATTTTTTTATATATCAATTATTTTTATTTCAGTACTATTATTTACTTGTTAAGGGTCTTAAGTTATATAAAGTTACTTCTTTACATACCAGTTATTTTGAAATATACTAAGGTAAGCAAAAGAATATATCTCGGAATGTAAATAATGTCTCTAGGTATGTGCCTATTTTTATTTTATTTTCCTCATTTTATATAGCAGATTCTATCAAATTACATACTAGTTATTTCTCCATAAACCAAAAATTTACATCCCAATACCCTCATTTTCACATATTGGAAGCCTTAAATTACATGTCAGCTATTTTCATACATATAAGTTATTTTCATTCCAATACTCTCATTTTACATGTCTGGAGCTTAAAGTTCCATACCAATTATTTCTTTATATGCCGGTTATTTTGAAATATAATGTGGTATGTAAAAGTATCTCACTTGCAATATTAATATAAGGTCTCTTGGTATGTGCTTATTTTCATTTCATTACCCTCATTTTGCATACCAAGAACCTGTCAAATTATATATCAACTATTTGTCTGCATACCAAAAATTTGCATGCTAGTACCATTGTGTTTATATTTTTGGACCTTTAAATTACAAACTAGTTATTTCCTTATATATCAATTATTTTCCACTACTATCATTTAGCATTATAAGCACCTTAAATTACATACCAACTATTTTTTTTACATATTTTTTTTTTATTGCAGTATCCTTATTTTACATACTAGAAACTTTAACTTACAAGCTAATTACTCTTTCTGTTTTGCATTAATTGACCATTTTACTTTTTTTGACTGAAATTTAGAAACTATAATCTTTAAATTTTCATTTTCATATAAAACTTTCACATTTTTTATAACAAATTTTAAAATAAATAAAATTATAAATTAATTGCTGTGAATAATAAAAAGGTCAGTTTTTATGAAACGCAATGAGTATTTCTCTACATTCTTGATAGATAAAATCATTCAACTCGAAATGTAAATATGGTCAGCTTGTATATCATATGAAAAATTGTCATTTTGTAGTTGAGAATCGCTTTTTATTCTTAAAAAAGTTGTTATTGTGTTGGATGAGAAAAAAAATTTTCAATGCGATGACATCATTTTTATCTCTACTAGAACTGTTATTTAGAGTGTAGAAAATTTCTTCCTTTGTATTAACATCAATTATTTTGAATCCGATTACTTATACAGCATTAGAGCGCTTTAAGTTATATGACAATTGTTATATAATATAAGGAAAATGCTGTTCTTTGATTCTAAATCATAGAGATTCTTTCAAAAGGTCATCAAATTCTCATTCAACACCATATTAAAATCACACTTCAATACTTCAATTACATATGAAATACAAACTATGAACATCATATCTAACAAAAAATATATATAAGACAAGTCATTAATTTCCATGTCAACCCAATTATTTGCCTCACCCTTCACTTGGCCTTTTGTTTGTTTTTTTTTTCTTTTCGTCACCAATCTCCTCTTCTCTATTTTGTTGTTATCCTTTTTTGGGATCATTTTTTCTTTGAACACGACCATCATCTAAACCAACATCCAATAATGTTGCTGCTAGATTTCTTTGCATATCATTTCCACATTGTTGTGTCTTTCATTTTAATAAAACATATGCTGTCATTAAAACCAGGAAAACAAAGCTAATAATACATATAATAATAAAATACTATATCACATCTAGAGATTGCTATTCTAAACAAAGAAATGTTATGCATAAAAAATGTTATTTTTAGACATGAAATTGTCATGTACAACTAAGAGATTGTAATATCGAAATAAGACATCACTGTTGACATTTTACTACAAATAAACCAATTCCAATCATATCCAAAAACTCATTTTCTGTTTTTTAATTAGATTGGATAGAAAAATATGAATGATACGTGATAAAAGACATAACTAATGCTTCAGTTGAGAATAAATAAAACTAATTAGCATAACTAGAACACTGACCTCCTTTCAAACCCTAAACACTCTTCTTCACAAAAAAGCTTCATAATCTTTTTTTTTTTTTTTTGTGGATTTTAGATAAAAAAAATTTCAAACAAAGATTAGACAAATGTTTGAAGATTATTTTTTTCAGAAAAAAAGTTGACAACTTACCTATGTTTTCCTCTTTGTTCTTTGGTTTTTTTTCCTTTTTCACTAACAATTTTTTTTTCTTATTTCTTATTTTACTTTCTAACTAGGTCACATTTTTTTAATCAAGTAACCAAAACTAACATTTCAAGAGCCAATGGTTACAATTGCTTTTCTACACATGGAGAAAGAAATATAGTTCTCTACTATAGAAGGACCCTTTTGTTTTCATGCTAAGGACATTTTGAACTTCTGCTTTGAAGCACAATAGCTTAATCTTAAATTATATCACCATAATTTATCATATTTTCATAATTTTTTATTTAATAGCAAGTAAATAAAACTAATGCTTTTTTTTAATGAAATATTGATATTTTAAAATTTTTTAAAATAGAAAAAGGTGGCAATAAATTTGATACAACATAAAACGATTGGAGAAAAATAATTAACTCATTAACAACACTCATACAAAGTAGTAGATTTCAAAACAAATTTAGAACTATGATATTTATAGGCTTTTAAATGTAGATGCATTTTATCTTGTGAATGTGTGAAATATGGAGAAAAATTCATTTTAAATCGGTAACATCCACCACAATGTAAACCACCATCTCTCATGTCCCAACTAAATGATTATACCATAGAGACTCCCCCAACCACAACTTACAACTTTTGTTGTGTGTGCTCTCTAAGGAGCAACTTTTCTCAAAATCTCAAAAAAAAAAAAACCAAAAGAAAAGTATTGACTTAGAATCCCATTCTAACTAAGGATTCTTGTGACTATGGATGATCCAACTATAGAAGAACCAAAAACAAAGAGCTCTCCCCTTTCTTTGCTTTGAACTTTAGTCTTAAAAATGCTAATTAATTTTAAGAATTAGTTGTTGATCTCTCCAATCAATACTCGAAAACAAAAAATTAGATGAGTTGCCATCCCTTTAACAGAATAGTAGGGACACTAGGCCCTTTGTCTGCACTAATTTTCCTTCCTATAATACTCTAGACATTTAGTTGTAAACTTAAAATTATTTCTGGTTAACAAGATAAAAAAATGCAAGAAAACAAATGTAAAACCAAAATTGAACAAAGCGCCAATTTACACCAATAACAGAACCTAATCCGTAAAAAAAATTTGGGTTAGCCCATGCAATTGTAATATTAATTGTATACAACTTAAAATAATTAGGTTCAGCAGGAAAATAATTAATAGGAAATTAGCAAAGGCTACATGAAATTTAAAAAAGGTTTAGGCTAGCGGTTGGGAGTCAAAAGTTGGGCCATGCATTTGGATGGCTAGGTCATTCACTAAATGGTATATATTTTGTTTATAACTATTATTTAGTTAAATGAATGAATATGGGAAAATTTTATATTCGTTTAAGTTAAACAAACAAAAATGTTCAAATGTGTTGTTTATTGGTTTATATTCACAAAAAGTTCAATTAGTGTTAGTTTATGTTTGTTTGTTTATTTTTTTATTTGTCCATTAGTTTACTCATTTTGTAATAACCCAAAAAAAAATTTAAGACAAAGAAAATTTCCAAATTACCCTAAATGCAAAAATTGCCCTTTTAACCTCAAAGGGTTTTTTGTAATTTTAGCTACCAATTTATAAAATCAACATAAAATTAAAAATCTTGGTCCTTAGATAATTTATTTAGTGGTCGTTAAGTCAAATTCCAATCTGGAAGCTCAAAGTCATTTTCTTTAGGCTAAGGGCATTTTTTTCATTTCCAGCCGAGCATCGAATGGAAAATCTAGGAGCACCATTAGATTCTTCTCAAAAAAATGAGTCCAAAAAAATTTACCTCACTCAATTCTAAATTCGTTTACTTAGGTTTTCAAAAATTTAGCCTACACACGAGTAGGGTTTAAACCGAGTTTGTGCTTTTGTTGCATGTGATAATTTCTTACTTAACCCTAATTTTTATCTTACTATAAAAATATAACTTCCTGCTGCATGACTAACTAGAATATATATATATATATATATATATATATATATATATATATATATATATATATATATTCAAATTAAACCTATTTAATCTACTTACCTTTTTCTTATTTGACTAATATTGCCATTATCCCATTAACCTTATTTTTTATTTCTTCCCTTCTCCCTATAATTATAACTAATTCAAGATCTGAAATCTAGAAAAACAAAACCTAGGCATATTCATTCTGTTGCCTTCAACTATATTTTTTTTTCTCTCCAGCCGCCAAGCCACACCATCCAAGGACAACACCATGGCCATTAATCCTACTCTTGCCAAACAAATTAGTTTCTAATATTTTTTACTATATTTCTCTCCAAAATTCTTCTTACTCCATCTACATAGCCATTTAACCGATCCAATATTTCTGGTTTTGCTCTTTGGAGAGGAGAAGTCATTGCATTAAAAGAATCATCATCACACCATTGTGTATCGTTGTCATCTTGATTGCGTCCTTTGTCGAACCGTCGTAAGTCCAGCCATTGAGCTTTATTTCTCCATCATCCAAGCAATTTTATTTATTTATTTTTATTTTATTTAATTTCCTATTATTGCTTAGGTTCATTAAGTTAAAGGAAAATCACATCCGGACACCAAAAGGGATCCTACGAGTACCGACGATCCCCGATTTGATTCGTGTAAGCCAAAATCCTTCAGTATTACTCTTTTAATTTTTCTTTTCTTTTCTTCCAGCACTTAAAGCCTTATATTTTTGCTGTAAATTCGTGGTAGATCATTGTTAATCCAAGTTTTGAGTTCTTGCACTCGTTTCCGGTGCAATCAGGTTCATACTTGCTCCTAAACCCTAGTAAGCCACCGTAGCCTTTTTAAAATTCTTTTGGCTGCCAATTTCAAATCTTACAGCCCTAACAATTATCTTATCTGTGTTGTCCATGTTGTTACAAAGGGTTACAAAATCCTTACTTGAAGGTTTGGAACTTCTTTGGACTCCCAGGGTGCCATAGATCCCAAAACACATCGGTAACCGAAACAAAAAATTTTTCCTTCCAAGATCAGTTCTTACAGCCATTAAATGAGCATATAAATTAGTGTGTGGCCGTTGTAATTTTTAAGATCAATATCAAGAAAGCTCCCGACACGATCCTGAATAGGCACAAGGCCATCGGAGACACCCTGGGATCTTTTTTTGCTCACTAGGTAAAATTTTGGCCTAGATGCAAAGAACATGAACATTCCAAGTACCATTCAGGAAATTTCCAATTTTTAGTATATTTTTCTAATTTTCTACCTTATTAAAATTTTGTATGACTGTTCTAAGAAATTACCCCGATTCATCGTGTTTTCTGTACTAGATAAGGGGGAAGAGCGGGCTAGTTCTCATAGGCCCTCTTAGGCTCAAAATAAGCATCAACCCGAATAATAATTTTTTAAGTAAACAATTAGGCTAAACAAAATCTTTAAATGCGTGGGCAACATAGGTAGGGTAATTAATTAGTTTTTCTAGAATTTTATTTTATTTTATTTTATTTTAGCTCTCTTCCATTAAGATGTAATTTTGGTTGGTTGGTTGCATGGTTGTAATGATGTGATATATGATGTATGTTTGGCGCTAGTATCATACTAGGTCTGTTTGTAACAAGAATTAAATTAGAAGTATGTTAGGACCGCTTGAATAAACCCGTTAGGACCATGTTTAGGGCTAACAAGCTCGTTAGCAATGTGATGAGATTAAAAGCGACCGTTAGTGGCATGTTAGGGCCGTAATAAATTAATATAAGCTGATAGGTAAATGATTAGAAGCGTAAATACTAAATGACAAACTTAGAAAGAATTCATGAGAGATGAGATGAACATATATCATAAATACACTAAAAAAAAGATATCATTGATTTTCATGTCATCATGGAACACTAAGCTAAAATAACAAGATAAAAGAAATGGAATGCATTAGAACCATGGCACACAACTAAAAAAGACTAAACAAAATAAGATATAGTCATGTGTCAATTAGTTGTTGCATATGATTGATGTTTGTCAAACACAAGATTGCATTAAGTAAAAGATTTAACAAGTAAGATAAAACACGAGGCATGCAAGGTTGGTGACAAACCATATTCGCATGACCTAACAAGCCATAAATTTAGACGAAAGGTTCGGAATGGACGATTCGAACCCGAGAGGCATGTTAGGGTAGCGGCGGACCATCCCTAGTCATGACCCGATATTGACATGGAGAATAGAGATATGATTGGTGCGCTGCCAGACCATAGCTGGCGAGGGATCATACTTATAGCTGGTATCACGAGAGGCTCTATCTTGGCATAGGTATCCCGAAATGCTCTGGCTTAGTGGCATCCCTAGTGGCACTGTCTAAGAATTATCCCGAGAGTGGGTGATGTATACACTCACCACCCTAAATTCGTCTGACGGCATTTAAGTATTGGATTAAACAATTGATCAATAAGATATGATTTAATCGGTAAAAGCAATCATGCATATGCATGGTAGTTCAAGCATGCTAGTAGGACTTTGATATTGTTGTTATGATATTGTATGAAATTGTTCTTTAATTAAATTGCTATAACTTAAAGTTTATTATTCGTTATTGTTTGTTGTGGGAATATTAGGACCCACGTGATGGGCCTGATACTTCCCCCTCACTAAGTAGGTTGTACTCATGCCTCATTCTAACATGTTTTCTTAAGTGAGTACTATGAAGAGATAGAGTACACTGAACCATATAATGAGGTTTAAGATGTAGAGTAGACTGAGTAAGGGTACGTTGTAGCCCCTCGAAAGTAAAACTGGCTAGGATTGGGTTTCAACTTTGTATTATTTGATTTCTAAAGGGACATATGGTTTGTTTAAATTGATACATTATCCATATATTAGTTTTCTTGGGATTGTCACTTAATTACCTGATTTTATTTAATACTCTTATTATTTGGAAAATAGATTAAAAGAAAATGTTTTACCTCATATTTCCTAAATCATTTTTAATTAATAATTCCTAAATCATATTTTTAATTAAATGATTTATAATTCTGGGAATTTAAGATATATTTTAAAATTAAGGTTCATAAAATTGGGGGCGTTACACATTTATATTTTGCTCTTGTTTGTTTAAATGCTTTTTTATTTATTTATGTTTTTTTGTACTCAAAATACAATACAAGTCATTACAATGTTTAAGATAGGAAAATAAGAGACAACCTAATGAGGGGAGAGTTTCTTTTTCACTCTCAAGAGACTTGAACTCTGTCCTAAAGTCCAAAGGCAACTTTGATGCACTTTAAAATGAATATTAGGTCAAGCCTTTGAGTGCATTTGTTTATATTCATTTATATTGTTCATTTAAGCATCTGTTCATATTATTTGTCAACAAGTTCTGTTAATGGTGTTCATGTACGTATTCATTTGTTTAGTTTGTTTTGTTTGCAACAATGTTATTATTAACAAAAGAACTTAAATAAAAATAAAGAAAATTTATTCATGAAAATGAAAGGAATGAAAATAAACAGAACTTTTTTGTGTCCGTTTGGCTAATTTACAGCCATACACATTAATCTTTGTCCTCCCCACTAGAATCGAGGCAATCTTCGAGTGGATGTGCTAAATACTCATGCTCATCAAGCTCCCAAATTCGACCCTCCATCAGGGGTGAAACTAAAAAATTATCTTAGTGGGGTAATCAAAACTAATTTCATATACTTTTTAATGAGTAAGGTCATCATATAAAATTCTATGGGTCATAATTAATACTTTTTAAAAGGTTATATACTAATTACATATTTTTCAAAAATTCAGTAATGACAATTGCCACCACTCACTCCTATGTGGCACTTCCCTGCACTCTATGTATGCAACTAATTCAATTATAGTATGTAAATAAATTTAGGTTAAAACTAATAATACTATAGTATATATACACATTAGGGTCATCATATAAAATTCTATCAAGTCGTAATAAATACTTTTTAAAAAATCATATACTACTCACTTTTTCTAAAATTTAGTGGTGACAATTACCATAGCTCAGTCCTACATGGCGCCACCTTGCACTCTATATGCAACTGATTCAATTATATTATTATACTATATTCTAAAGAATAAAGTGTTTCTACTGTTTATCAACAGTAGAATCCATCGTGGCCTTTTTTTATTTTTGTCTTCTTCCAATTTATGGTTAAACCATCTTTTAGTCCGTAAATTTTTCACATTTGACATAATGCTCCCCCACTTTCACTTGTTATTGCCATCTAAAGGATAGACCATTTGCTGATGGTGACATGATTGTTACATCATAAAGTTTGGGTAATATTACTAGCCATAATAAACATTACGGGGACCTAAGAGTATTTTGTCTCTTTTGTAACACGCCATTTCAAATTTGTTTCTCTCTCATGCAAAATGGTCAAATATCTTCTTTAGTCCCTGGATATAACATTCATGCCATGATGGTCCCCAACTTTCATGATTTGTCATAATCTTTTTTTTTCCCTTTTGCCAATCAGAATTTTTGTATAGACTAGAAGTCAAATGTTTTGAAGGAAAAGGAAAGAGGGCTATCTTGATCTCTGATTGCAGGTGTGGCAGACTTTCAAATATGTTATATGAAATTTTAGGAAAATAAAAATTTTGATGGCAAATTTAAATTTAAAGTGATAAAACCTTAAATGAAAGTGAAAGACATGCTTTTATTAACCATATTAAATACCAAAAGCTTCTTCTTTCTAAGTGGTTTGACTTAGAATTTTAATTATATGGGTTTGATTCAAAGTTTTAATTAGTTGAAATAAATGCACACTTTTCATAATGTATAAGCACTTTACACAGATTTGATTTAAAGTTTTGATTAGTTGAAATAAGTGAACAATTTGTATTATGCATGAGTGCACAATTCTTAAAAGGTTTTATTCTATCACTAATTCATTAGTAAGCAAAAAATCTAGAAAACCTATGCATGTATATTATGTAATGTTATCCTATACTATGAATACTAGAAACCTTTCTTTTCTCTTAATAGTTTTATTAAATTGATTAATAGAATTGCTCTAATCATTTTTCGTTTATTACCTTTAATACATTTTTTATACTATATAAACACATCTTCAATTAACTACTCTGTGTGCTTATAATTATTTATACTCAAATTTTACTTAACATCAAGGTAGTTCTTACCCTTTTACATTGTTCCATCAATAACGTATATTGATTATATTATAACTAACCCATATACCTCGCTTACTTCTAAAAGTCGTTGGATTTTCACTGTTTATCATTAAAGATGAACATTTTTTTTCTTTTGCCTATCTTTCTTGCCCCCTTTTTCAAACACAATTGACCCTTCCTTAAGTTCGATTTTTTTTTCATAAGATACTCGCATTTTTTAGGGTCTACTTTGTAATTTCTCCAGTTTTAGGTTGTCTGGTTAAATGTTAGTTTAATCCCTAAGCTTCTACTCTTTTCCATGTTTGTCCTTATTTTTCATCCATATTTTATTTTGGTCCTCAATTTTAATAAATATTTAGCTACATTATTTCTATTTATTCTCTTGGTCCCCAAAATTTTTATTATTTTTATGTACTATATTATAAAGTAAGACATTGGTTATCATAATTTATTTCTTTTTGTGTTAACCCATTTTTTTTACGTTCATTAAATCAATGTTAAGTGTTTAATATATAATATTTTTTCATTTTTAGTCTTGGTTCAAACTTTTTTTGTTGCTTTTCTTTAATTTGTTTTTCAGAATAAAACTTTAACCATTATAATTTTTCTAAATAAATTTTTCATTGATGTTAAAAATTAAAATTTAAGTTGATAAAAGAGGGAAATTTTAGTTATGTTATGTTTCTATTTACCTAATTTCAATTATTGTTCAGGTTAGAATGACTTTAATCATTTTTTTTTTCATATTTTTTAATTATTTATTATTTAAATTTTTTGTACTAAATTTATGGTAAAAAATACCCACTACATCATGTGGGCCAACATACCTCGTATATTCTAAAGAAGAAAACATTTATATTGTTCATCAACAATAGTTTTCCACTGTGGCCTTTTTTTCCTCTTTTGGCTTCTTTCAACTTATGGTCAAACCCCTCTTTTGGTCCCTAAATTTTTCATGTCTGGCATAATGCTTCCCCACTTTCGCTTGCTGTTGCCAACTAGAGGGTAGAACATTTGCTGATGGTGACATGATTGTCACATCATAAAGATTGGTGAACATTGCTAGCCATAAAAAAAACATTACAGTGACCCAAGAGTATTTTATCCTTTTTTGTGACACGTCCACCATTTCAAATTTGTTTCTCTCCTGAAGAATGATCAAATCTTTTCTTTAGTCCCTGGACATAACATTCCTGCTATAATGGTACTTAACTTTCATGATCTATCATAATCTTTTTTATTCCCTTTTGCTAATCAAAATTTTTGTATATACTAGAAGTAAAAAATTTTTAAGGAAAAGGGAAGAGGGCTATCTTGGTCCTTGGTTGTAGGTGTGGCAGACTTTTAGATATGTGACATGAAATTTTAGGTAAATAAAAATTTTGATGACATAATTAAATTTAAAATGATAAAACCTTAAATGAAAATGATGGACATGCTTTTATTTACCATATTAAATACCAAAAATCTTTTCTTTTACATGATTTGACTCAGAGTTTTAATTAGTTGAAAGCACATTTTTCATAATGTATGGGCGCCTCACACAGATTTGATTTAGAGTTTTGATTAGTTAAAATAAGTGAACAATTTTTATTATACATGAGTACACAATTCTTAAAAGGTTTTATTTTATCACTAATTCATCAGTGAGCAAAAAATTTGGAAAACCTATGCATGTATATTATGCAATGTTATTGACACGGCCATCCTTGGCCCTGCCCAGGAAGCCTGTGAGAGCCGGTCTCACGATGGTTACAATTGGCAAGCTGTATTTGTGTGCGGATTAAAACTTCATGATACTAGTTGATTAACCTAGAATATGCAGGATGCATGCTCTTCATGCTTCAACTTGGATTAACAAAACCCATAAAACATTAACTTAGCCAAGAGATTTCCATAGAAAATAAGTTCAAATAGCCAAAGCATACAAAATCAACATTTATGTGAATTTACTACACATAACAACTCGTGGGAGCATTCATACATAGAGTAGACTAATGCCCTTACCCAAGAGTAAACCTAGAGTCTAGGACTCTTCATAACATAGCCTATGGAGGTAACTACTAGTACTATATATACAAGTCCTTGTCCAAGTACTAATAGGCTCTGCAGCCAAAGGAAGACTCTAGTTAGTATTGTTACTTGGCCAACAAACCATCTAAGTTACCCATGTAGACTAAAATCACAAGGATTCTCAAGTGCAATACCTGTACAAAAGCTACTACCGCGATAACCCTTAGCAGTTACCCGGCCCAACAACTTCAGAATCTACACAACATAACTAAGGAGTGAGAACATAAACGTTCTCAGTAAGGGTCTTCATTATACCTATAAGAAAATTACTAAAGACATTACATATGATAACATATGTAACATCCTGTGAGCTCATACTACCTGAGGGTCTGAATTATATGCATATAAAACTAGGTCCCTTGAGACCTCTCTTCATCCTTGTCCTTAAACTACAAGGCATTGCCTTGCCTACTAGCAAGCTGAGCTTGCCAACCTAACTAGTGATAAATCACCAGTTGAACCTCTCCCATTTATGTTGTACAGGGGAATTATGGTGGGACTATTGTAGACTAGGCCATAAAGACCTTGTAGACTAGGTGCACTAAGGTTTCACCTTGCAACCTCGTGGCTACCGGCACGGCTAGGTCGCCAAGGGTTCTAAACCTTTCACCCAAGCTAGTGATGCCTAGTTGTGATCTCTTGTAAACTAGTTTTTTTGCTTATGGCACAAGTAACCATAAAACCTTACAAAACTCAAGAAAACTCCTAGGTCTTGAAGGACTTTTGGAAGTCCTGAAGTAGCCCCGGAATACTTAGACCCCAAGGTACCCTAAGAACCCCCTTACGTCTCCCCTCTACCCTCTTAGCAAAACTTGAAAAATTTTGCTAACTTGCTTGTGGCGACGCGTCATCACAGTTGGTAACGTTTTGCCAACTTTCTCATGTATTGGCGATGTGTCGCCACAGTTGGTGACGTTTTGCCGACTCTTTCTGGGATTGGCGACACGTCGTGGACTGGAGCACGAAATTGGCGATGCGTCGCCAATCTACGTTTCTGCAGAATTATCACACATTTTGCTGCTACGAACTTTGGACACCTCCCAAACATATCAAACATGCTTGGAATGCCTCCAAACTTCACATACACGTAAAACATGTTGCATAGATCACAACCAACTATCACAACCAACTATCACAAGCCAATCTATGATGCCTTATAACATCATTTCAATCCTCACAAACCTCATAGTCCACCACAATTCAACCATATCCTCTAATTAATGCTATTGCTAGAATCACTTAATTTTTTCAAGCAAACTCATGCTAATAGCATTAATTGAACTTCAAAACATAACTCCCTTACCTCAACTCCAAGTAACAAGCAAGAATCAACCTCTTTTCCAATCAACTAAGCTCACCAAAGTATCACCTAAGTTCCAAACAAAAACATAGACACCAATCATCAAAACCTTGTTTCCTAACCAAAACCTAAGCTCCAAACTAACCAAATAACACGAATTCAATCAAGAACACATTGGTTACCTCGTTCTAAAAATAGGGGATATGAGAAAACACACTTCCAAGCTCCAAATCATGGTTTAATGCTTGAAATGAACTCTTCCTAGCTTATATACTCTTCATAGCTCTTATTGGCACCAAGAAATCTTGATTTCAATGTTGAATTGAGAGCAAAAATGAGAGTGAGAAGGTTGGAAACGAGATTATGGCAGCGATAGTCTCACTTTCCCCTTCTTAAACCCTCACTTAACCTCCAAGCCACCAAAGTATTAAGCTTAATACAATTAAACCCCAATCTTTTGGTAACTTAGTTATTCTTGATTAATTATTGTTTATTTCTTCAAGTTTGGGTTCAGGTTGAAAGTTAAGTTATAAAAACTCATTTTAACCACTTGGGACCACACCCTGCTATTCAGGATGTAAAATTACCATTTTACCCCTAAACCTCATTTAGTGCCTTATGTTCCTCGGAACTTAGTGAACTTGGCTAAATTTGCCTATGCTTGCTATGTAAAGTTGAAATTAGGTTCCAAACTTAATTTAGAACACTTTACCTCCTTCAGGAGTGCTTGCTACTAGGAGAGCCATAACAGTTATCCTACACTATGAACATCATAAACTTTCTTTCTCTTAATGATTTTATTGAATTGATTAATAAAATTGCTTTAATCATTTTTCATTTATTATCTTTAATGCTCTTTTAATATAATAAAAACACATCTTCATTTAACTACTCTGTGTGCTTATAATTATTTATACTCAAATTTTACTTAATGCCAAGGTAAATCTTACCCTTTTACATTGTTTCATCAATGACTTATATTGATTATATTATAGCTAACTCACACACCTTGCTTGCTTCTAAAAGTTGTGAGGTTTTTACTATTCATCATTGAAGATGAATGTTTTTTTTTTTTTTTTTTGCTTTTTCCTCTATTTTTTCCCCTTTTCAAACACAATTGACCCTTCCTTAAGTTCGATTCCCTTTTCATAAGGTACTCAAATTTTTTAGGGCCCATTTTGCAATTTCTCTAGTTTTAGGTTGTCTAGTTAAATATTAGTTTAATCCCTAAGCTTCTACTCTTTTCCATGTTAGTCCTTATTTTCCATCCATCTTTTATTTTGGTCATCAAATTTAATAAATATTTAGCTAGATTATTTCTATTTATTCTCTTGGTCCCCAAAATTTTTATTGTTTTTATGTACTATATTCTAAAATAAGACATTGGTTATCATAATTTATTTGTTTTTGTATTAAGCCATTTTTTTACATTCATTAAATCAATTATTAAGCCTTTAATACCTAATATTTTTCCATTTTCAATCTTGGTTCAAACTTTTTTTGTTGCTTTTATTTAATTTTATTTTTCAAAATAAAAATTTAATCATTATAATTTACCTACTTCTAGCTATGGTTCTAATTAATTCGACTTTAATTATTTTTTTTATTTTTTATCTTTATTAAGTTAATGGTTAAATTGTAAATTTATTAACATAAATTAAGCATAATTTTGTGTTTCAATGATTCAATCATATTATTTTGTTATTCATGATTTTATTTTTTAGTATGAATTGTTCTCTATGGTTTAATAAAATAATTTGGTCCATAATTACTAAAATTGAAAGTAAATTTTTCTAAATAAATTTCTCATTGATATTAAAAATTAACATTTAAGTTGATAAAAGAGGAAAATTTTTAGTTACGTTATGTTTCAAAATACATATGATATTATGTTTCTATTTACCTAGTTTCAATTATTGTTTATGTTAGTTCAGCTTTAATCATTTTTTTTTCATATTTTTTAATTATTTATTATTTAAATTTTTTATACTAAATTTATTATAAAAAATACCAGCTACATCATGCAAGCCAACATATCTCATGTAAACTAATTTAGATCAAAACTAATACTAATACTCTGCTATATATATACATTGGTTCACTCATGTATCCTAATATATATATATATTCGAATTTCCAAGATGACATTGCTCAACACATTCACATGTACTGTAATTCTTTTTTTTTTTTTTCCTTTTCTTGTACTAGAAAATTTTTCCTCGGGTAGTAGTTCTATTATTACAGTCGTAACATAATTATACACTTAAAATGCCATAAAAGGGACCGAGAGACAGAGAGAACATAAAAAAAAAAAAACGAAAAGAATGTGAAAGTGCAATGCAAATTTGTGTTTGAAGAAGTAAAAACACAGCGCAAATTTGGATTATATACTACAGTATGAGTTTTAGAAGTTCTCTTTGTAGAAGTCGAATTTGGTGGAGGTCTTGTGGGAGAAGTCGGAAGATAACTGCCGCAGTTCTTTGGTCAGAGCCGGAGCCCCACAGTAGAAAACCCCTGCAATTAAATCATTAATTAGTTCGGATTTCGATTCTTGAGGCTTGACCAAGAATAATTCCAACTAGTAAATGAAAAACAATTAGACTACTAGTTGGTAGCAGCTACTGCTAGTGAATGAAAAAAAAAATAAGAAAAACGGACGAGAAGGAAAGAGATCTGAATCAAATTAGTATCGCCTAGTTACCGATGGTTGAGTCCGGGTGGTGGAGGGCTATCTTCTTGTAGACTTGGCGCCAACTGGGCTTGGCGAAGTGCGATTTAACGCGGGTCCCGGAGACTACATCGACGCCGTTCTTGGCGTGGTGGAGAGACTGTAGCATGGCGATGAGGGCGGAGCGGGCGTCACCCTCCTCGTAGACGCTGGTGCAGTAGGTGTGCATCTCGATGAGCCGGCGCTGGTCCATGTCGGCCACCTCGTCCATCACCCCTCTGAACCACTCGAACGAACCCTGCTCCCTGGTCACCCAGTAGAAGTAGGCTTTCCTCGCCTTGAACCCTGCTCTGTTCCCGGCTTCCTGATCATCAACTGTCTTCACAGCGTTGTTGATGATGTCCTTCACTATGCTTATCATGGGCGTCGCCCCTATGCCCAGCCCTACTAGCACCACCACCTCGTATTTCTTGTACTCCTGTGCCGGGGCGCCGTAAGGGCCGTCGATCAATATCTTCGGAAAGCTGTGTGTTGTGTATATATATTGAGTTAGAATTACAAATTAGTAATTAATTAATGTGCATGCATGCATGCATGTCTCCCACCTGACTGGGTTTTCGTTGCCTCCTTCCGCTCTGAGAAGGCCGCTCTTGCCGGCAGGTGCAGGCTGACACACCTCCGAGAAGACGGTCTTCAGCTGCCTGGTCCAATCACCCAAGGTTCGAATGTGTACGCTCAGGTAATCATCCCCTGGCGCGGAAGTAATGGAGAAGGGGTGCCTGGATGTATATATATAAATCAGGTAATTATTAATTCCATGATCAATCTGCTTACTATCTATATATATACATACTACTAGTACATACTAGTATATATTAATCAAAGTAGCGCCTACTAACATACCACTCGAAAGGGGAGACCGCAGAACAATTGAGAAACAAGTACTGCCCGCTCTTGTACCTGAAACCTTGCGGCTTTGACATGTGCAGCGTCAGCACATTTCCCGGATACACCGCAACCTTTATCATTTTCACCACCTTCACGCTCGACCTCAATGCTCGTAGCACCCTTTCGCTTGCATACAGGCTCACTGGCACTGCTAGGTACATCCATGTCTGCCACATCCAGTCCATGCAAGCATATGTATAATATAAATAGTTAGAATTACAAAGAGATGCTTATAAATATGTGTGCGCGCGCGAGCATGAATGAATGATCAATTAATGGTTTTTATGACCGCGCATGCAATCAACTCACCGTTTTCTGATACCACTTCTTGGTGAGGTAGAGGTAAATGCCGTGGACGACCAAGAGAGTGTAGACAATGACGAAGAGGTGGTGGGAGTACCAGAAGGCATTGAAGCCGGCGAGCCTCTTGAGGGACTTGGGTAACATGAGCCTGCTGCGCCTGAACCAGGGGGTTGCCAGCGTGAAGGCGATAGCCATCAGTACCACCATGATGATCCCCGTCACCCCCTCCACTCCCTTGAGGAACCACCAGTAGTTTGGGGGCTGCTCATCCCCAAAGTAGGGTTTCATTGGCTCGTACTCTGCCTCTGTCGCGTGGAGCAGCCGCGGGAAATCACAGGTGAGATGGGATATGGCATGCAGTCCTACCCCAGCAGTGATTCCAACCGCAATCACCTTATGGAAGTTGAGGTTGTCGTCGAACGGCACAAGAGCGCCCAATCTGGTGTTGTTACGGAGCCAAGTGATGGTGTTGCGGCAGACAGGGAAGAGAATGAAGGCCATGTTGAACTTGAGAGTCTCTGCGCCTCCTTTGGCCACGCAGACGCAGTAGCCCATCACATGGAACACGGCCTTGTTTCGGTACTGCACGAATTTGTAGGCGAAGAGGCCGCAGACGATGGCGAGCCAGAAAGTCATCATCCACACTCTCTTCCAGTTGTCGAGGAGCAAGTACTTGGTCTGGTCGTAGGCCCTCTTGAGGGGGTTGTTTTGCTGCGTCGTCTTCAGCTTCTGGCTCAGCAGCTGGCTCAGCACGCGGCTGTCCCGGATCCGCACCGACTCATTAGGCGCTTGCAGCAACAGTGTTTCCAGGTTATGAATCTGCAAATTGCTTTATTAATTAATTACCTACGTGTTTCTAATTCCTGCTGAATATATACGAACGTACATATATATTCATCATGATACATGTATAAGCGTACCATTATATATCCGACGTTGTCAGGATCCAATTCTTCCATGATCAAGGCTGCATATTCCTTGGCCTGTTTCTGAATGTTGAAGAGCTTGTTTGCAGATGCACTCAGGCTTATAATCTACGGGCATAAATATAATCGCACGCGCATGCAACATGATTAACTAATTAGTTAATTTAATTAATTAACTATTTCCAAAAGCAATACATTAATAGCACGTATCCTTCCTTCTAAAGCAATAAATGAAACTGGACGCAAGCATGGTGCGAAAGCAATTAATGGCAGGTATATATGTGAGTCTCCCATTCGGACTACGACCAGTAATAGGAGTACAGAAACATAAATAGTAACTAATACTAATCGTATTTATTAATTGGAAAGTAAAAAAGTAGCTAGCTAGCTAGGAATTTAGACTCGAGGGGTCACCTCTGCCACTTCTTCCTCTGTGATCCTTCCATCGGCATCTTTGTCCACCCTGCAATTGCATGATGATGTGATGGGCGTTGTATCTAAAGACTTTGGACGCTGGTCTAGTTTTGATCGAAACTTAATTAATAAACAATCAGTATCGGTATATAAAAGAAAAAAAAAGCGTCAGGGTCAAAGAAATTAATGCCCTTAGCTAGCTAAATATCCATACATACATGTCAAAGAAAGTCTGGAGCCTGGAGTCAAAGGTGTCGTCGGAGATATGATCCCACAACTGCTTGAGCTGCGTTTTGCTGATGGAGTCACCCTCCACGTTGTGCCTCAGGGCAAGTGCGCGGAACAGCTCCCCCGCGAAGTCCTTCGACTCTCTGTTCATTCCTATGCATTCCCCGAAGAGTGACCTGTGAAGAAGGAGCCCCCCGGTGGAGGCTGTCAGCTCATTGAAACGCTTCTCCACGGCCGGCCATCGCTCCGTCTTGGAGGCGATGAACTTGAGGCCCCTCAGCGCGTGAGCGGTGGCCGATTGGGTCCTGCCCAAGCGCTTCTCCCCGGAGCGCCTGCTGGACAGGGCTTGCTTCAAGGAGGACCGCAGAGAGGAGGCCTTGCTTTCCACCAGAGTATCCGTCTTCCTGGCCAGTAGTGCCAGCTCGGGGTCTTCCTGGATGCTGTGCACAGCCACCGTGTCGTCGCGGATGTCCAGCGTGATCTCCACGTACTCCTCCTCCGCCGGGATGTTGAACCTCGCACTCTTCTTCGAACTCCTTTTGCCGGACATGGTGAGAGGGCCACTGAATCTCACCGTCCGGTCGCTGCTAATGCTATCCGCGTCAGAGTTATCCTCCGAGTAGGGGCCTCCCCGCTCGTCCGCGCTCCTCATGCTAGCTGCTGCCGGAAATAACTATCCTCTTTTGGGATATTGACGAAAACAAAAAAATTTGTAGGCGGCTCTAGACTAATCTTTGTCTTTCACTCTTTCGGGATATTGAAGAGTTCCAAACGCTCTAGCAAAGACCTCTTCTCTCCTGTATGTAGGGAAGGGAGGGGCGCTGTGCAGACGCAAATATTGACGAAGCTTTTTCGAAGCAAAACGGATGTGCCGGTCAACTCAGACGAAACCAAACGCTGAGGTGACTTTAGATTTTCCTCCTTTTCTTTCTTTCTTTCTTCTTTCTTTCCCACCAAACAAAAAGTGATCTTTCTTTTTTATCGAATGAGTGTCGTGATCTTTCTTATTTTGTTAACTTCTCCTCAAGTACATCGTATGTAATTCGACCAAGCGAATGCTCTTTTTTTGTCCACAAGAGACACAGTGGGAGTGGTAATTAGCTGTGCTGTGTTATTAAGCATTCAAATTTCCCCTTTTAGCTTTCCATACAACTTGCACATTTAACACCGGCAACTTCAACTCGATCTAACTTATCCCATGAATTTGAAAAAATGGTAAATTTTAGCCCTTTTGTTCTTATGATCATTATGTTACTCTTGTTTTCACTACTAAAATGAGGGTATTGTCCAATTGCTTTTCTTCCAACAATTCATCAGTTGATAATTACTAATATAGTAGGTTATTGGTAATAAAATTTAAATTTTACTAACAATCACACGTTAGTAACCGGTTTGGGTAGTCTAGGTGGTTTGGAGGTGGACCACTTACCAACAATCAGAGTTGTTGGTAATTTTTCATTGGCTAAAGCTGTTGTAACTTATTAATGTTGGGGTTTTAAGTGTCAAGCAAAATGTAGATGAGGGACATAAATTTTTCATTTATTAAATAGGTATAATTTATAAATATAGTTTTTTAACAACATTCAAACGCACTTTTTCTAACTTTCGCTATCTAGCCCTTTAACTTCTATCCACCGGGTTTTAGGTTCGTGGTGGGTTTGGCGGCATCGGCACTGTGCAGATGAGTTTCCCAAGAACAGTACTGTAATGTGGAAAATTGTAGGTTTTTTTTAATCTTTTTACATCGTCGGATTACTTTTGTTCTCTTCTTCAAGTCTCACTACATAAATTTCTTCAAAATCTCAATAGATTTCAAGGTTCGTTTCCTTTCACTCTCTCCTTTAACTTTTTCTAAAGGACAAGAGGTTTAATTCCAATTCTAACCCTTCAAAACTTGAATTGAAATTTGGAACCCTAATTAACCTTTTTAACATTCTTTAAAAGACAAAAGGTCTAATTCCAATTCTAACCCTTCAAATCTTGACTTGAAATTTGGAACCCTAATTAACCTTTGATTTTTTTTATCTTTTTTTTGTGGCTCCAGATGTTTGATTGTTGTGTTGCTCCATTACCAAATCAATAATGACCTTCTTGGATCGGTATCCTAGAAAGAAGGCACAGCTGGGTTGGGTCACCATTGACACTCCAAAGGTTTTCTCAGTTTTATTTGTTGATGGTTTGTTTTGGGTGTTTACATCTGATGTTTACTGCTTGGAAAAATTATCATGCTTTATTTTTAGGCAAAAATTAGATGTTTGCTCGCCAAGAGTATATTTTGCTGCTATGTGTATCAATTCAAGCCCTAAAACCTAGAAATTAGTGGGTGAGGGATGTCATTACAATTGGGGTGGATGGAGGCAGCCAAGAATGTTGAGGCATGGAGTGAATAAGCAAAGTACAATTAGTAAACTGATAAATAACTAGCAAGCAAGCTTAATGCATTGTAGGAAAACTAAAAATTGAAGAGAAAAAGGAAGTAATAATGATAATAATAATCCTTAATAATGATGTATAGCAACACTCAATTTGAAGCAAAGAAAGAAGTTTTGATTACTAGGAGGTGAGTTCGCGGAAGATGTTGAGGGAGAGGAGGCGGTGGGGCATAAGGAAGGGGTTGGAAAACAGTGCTGAAGCAATTAGAGGGTCATGTTCACTATAAGTCCTCTAGGTATTGGCATCGGTGAGAGCCATCTCAACGTCACCGACGCGCTCGCTCGTACGTTTCTCTGTTTCCTGCTGCATTTTGGCCAACATTGTCATTGTGGGAGCTTTCTTGAGGGCTTTCTGCTGTTGCAATAAAATCCAACCTAGGCGAGTGTTGGATTTGTTCCAAGCAAATATTTAATTTTGATGATGACAAGTGTATTGTTTTAGTGTGCTTAATCTCATTTTATTGGGCCAAAATACATTTGTTAAAGCTGTGCTTGATTTTCAAGTATTATTTCAAAAAAATATGTTTTAAGTTTATTGAGGAAACTTGTTTTTAAAGAGACGTTAGTAGGTCATCAAAATATGTTGGTGTTTGAATCAAGTTTGATTTTCAAATAACAAGTTTTTCTAAATTGTTTTTTGTTTGATCTATTAAAGAAACAGCTTAATAGGTTTTTATATCACCTAAGCCTTCCCGGCTTCTAGGTTTATATTTTAATGCGTTAAAAGGCTTTAATTTGAAGCCTTGAGTTGCTGTCTATTTTTTAGATATAAAATGCCGCCTGGACACTCCTGTAAAACATTTAATGACCTATCTCTAGCTGTTTTTTACCGTTGGAGGATGAAATCGAGTTTAATATGTTAAACTCGGAACTTAACATGAAATCTGAAGCCTTTTCTTGCATAAAAAATATATCAATGCTCATCAATTTTTTATGAGTTTTTCTAGACGACTCCAGCAAGATTTCAACGTCTCTTTGATTTCCAAATGAGTATAAAAACATGGAGAAATACTTTGGAGAGAACTCTTGGGAACTAGAAAGGAGATTTCATCTTCAAAGAGCTTAAATTTGAGAAATGCCAAAAGATTAAACTATCACTTGCTTATCTAGCTTTGAGGGCTCTTATTGTTCTTATCACTTTGTAACCTTATAAACACCATTTGGTGACATTGAGTTAGTGAAGTTTCTAGTTAGCCTTTAGGAAAACTAGTGAGTGGTTTTGGTAGAGAGAACTATCAAAAGAGTGTGTACTCTTGTGATTCATAGTGGAGAAGAAAACTCTCAAGTGGTGAACTTGAAAAGAGAAGCAGAATCTCAAGAAGAGAGACCGAACCTCTATAAAAATATTTGTGTGCAAGCTTCTCTCCTTTTATTTACTTGATTATTGCTTGGTGATTTGTCTTCAATCATTGGTTGGAGTTGTTTGTTTTAAAAACACTTTAAAGCAAGCTTTCAAAGAAAAGTTTAGGATCATTGTGGTAGTTATTTTTTTGTTAGAATAATTTTATTTGAGCTCTCTAAATTGCATTTTGGTTTAAAAGACTAAAAAATCATTTTTGGTGATTTTTGGAATTCAATCAATTCGCTCCACTTTTGGTTGCATTTGGACCAAAAATTGGTATCAGATCTAATGGCTTTGTTTTGAAAAAAATTTAGCAATTTTTAAGCTTAAAGATCCATGGCAACCACTAGTATACATTTTGAGGGCCAAAACCCATCTAGGCCACCTTTGTTTGACTCTACAAACTTTAATTGGTGGAAAACAAAAATGGAGATTCATATCCAAGCAATGAATCATGCTCTTTAGATGATCATTAAGGATGGTCCTAGAATTCCCACAAAAATAGTTGATGGGAGCCAAGTGCCAAAAGATTGAACAAAATATGAACCGGAGGATGATCTCATGTGCACTATGAATGCAAAGGCAATGAATATTATTTATTATGCACTAACTCCAGATGCATTCAAATTGGTTTCTTCTTATGAAAATACTAGGGATATTAGGAACAAACTATTGGTCTATGAAAGAACCATTCAAGTGAAGGATACCAAGATGCATATGCTTATGACGGCATATGAGTTGTTCACCATGGAGCCAAATAAAAGCATCCAAGACATGTTTAGAAGATTTAATGCGATCCTCACACCACTCAAGTTGTTTGGGAAAGAATATACAAATGAGGAGTTAGTGATGAAGATATTGTGGAGGTTACCTCCATCATGGAAGAGCATAATTGAAGCCATCAATGAAGGAGGAAGCATCAAAACCATGCATGTGGATCAGTTCTTTAGAAAGTTGTTGACTTATGAGATGAAAGAACAAGTTGAGGAAAGATACATCAAGAAGAATAAGTCAATGGCTTTGAAGACCCAAAAGGATAACTCATCATCAAGTGAAGATGGAGACATTGATTAGGCTCTCTTAGCAAAGAAGTTTAGTAAGATGTTTAAGAAATCAAGAAGCAAAAACTTCAAGAGACAAAGGCATGAGAAGAATAAGGATGATATAATTTTCTACAATTGTAAGGAACCTAGGCACCTACGATTTGATTATCCATTGAAGAAGAAAAAGAAACACAAGAAGCAAAAGAAAAGAAACAAGAAAAAAAAATGGCAAAGCCATGAGAACATAGAATGATAGTGATCGATCTTCAAGTGAAAGTTCAACTTCAAGTGATTCAAGTGAGGATATCAACTTGTGCTTGACGATAAATGAAGATGAAGCCTCCTCTACAAATTAAAACCATTCATATCTATGTCTTATGGAAAATGAGGAAGATGGGGTAAACAACTACTTAAGTGACTCTTCTAACTCATACATATCCATAGATAGTGAATATTTAGAATTGCAAAATACTTTCAATGCTCTTTACAAGGATTCTAAAAAAATTTCCAAACAAGTAGGTGATTTGAAAGTTTTGAACGCATCCTTGACTAAAAAAAGAGATGAGCTAAAAACTGAAAACTTTGATATCACGCAATCTTTATTTAGATTTGTCAAGGAAAAAGAAAAACTTGACTTGTTACTTGGAGCACAAAATGGTGTTTATGACAAGGCCGGTATAGGTTTTAATCTCTTGATGAAAGGAAAGAAAATTTGGGAATAGATTTGTTGATGCATCTACATTCTTATCTAGTTCACTTGTAACATGTCATGCTTGTGGTAAAAAATGTCATGACTCTTATGCCTGCATACTTAGAAAAGGAAAAGTTCCTATTGGCTATAAATTGGTATGGGTTCCTAAAAGAACTAAAATTATTGGAGCTAATTCTTAAGGACCCGAAGAAATTTGGGTACCAAAAATCAAAGGTTAAAATCTCATGTAGGATGCTAGAGCATAAAGCAACCAAAGAATGATTCTACATGAAGCTCTAAACACTTGTAAGGAAATAACTTGGAGCACAATGACAAATGCTTGAGATTAAAGCTCTAATATGGTAACATTGTTGATTTTTTATTGGTTAATGATAATTATGGATGCATTGAGCTTTTTTGTTGTGGTATGTTGCTTAATAAGTATATATGAGTTATTCATAATTCTTGAAAAATATATGATATGTTTTATGTTACCATAATCATTGTGCATTTGTTTTAATAGTTTGATGATATGATATTTTGTTAATAATGTTGCTGGTCTATTAGTTAATACTTGGCTACCTTATTTATTTAGAAATGGGGAGAAAATTTTAATACGCTTGGACTAAGGGGGCATGTTTTTTTTATAAAAATACCTTAGAGTTTGTATACTTTGATTAAAGGGGAGCTTATTGCATGTTGTGGTAACCTTGTTTGAAATTTTTTCATGATTTGTTTTGCTTATATATATGTCTTTTTGATATGACAAAAAGGGGGAAAGATAAAATTGAAGAATATTTAATAAAGGGGGAGAATCATGGTTTATGCATTATTGTTTGGATGTTATATATATATATATTTTGAAAGGTGAATCATTGTTGTTTGAATATTATATGTATTTTTTGAAAGGTTGTTTTGTTATCATAAAAAATGGGAGATTGTTAGATTTGTTCCAAGCAAATATTTCATTTTGATAATGACAAGTTTATTGTTTTAATGTGCTTAATTTCATTTTATTGAGCCAAAATAGATTTGCCAAAGTTGCACTTGATTTTCAAGTATTATTTCAAAAAAATATGTTTTAAGTTTATTGAGGAAACTTGTTTTTGAAGAGAAGTTTGTAGGTCATCAAAATATGTTGGTGTTTGAATCAAGCTTGATTTTCAAATGACAAGTTTTTTTCTAAGCTGTTGTGTTTAATCCATTAAAAAATAGTTTAATAGGTTTTTTTATCACCTAAGTTTTCCCAGCTCCCAGGTTTATGTTTCAATGCGTTAAAATACTTTAATTCAAAGTCTAGAGTTACTGTCTATTTTTTAGATATCAGAACGCCACTTGGACACTCCTGTAAAGCATTTAATGACCTGTCTCTAGCTGTTTTTTACCGTTAGAGAACAAAATCGAGTTTAATGTGTTAAACCTGGAACTTAATATGAAATTTGGAGCCTTTTCTTACATAAAAAAAAAAAAACAAAGTAACGGCGGTCATCAGTTTTTCAGAAGCTTTTCCAGATGACTCAAGCAAGATTTCAACGTTTCTTTGGGTCCCAAATGAGTATAAAAACATGATGAAACACTTTGGAAAGAAATTTTGGGAACTAGAAAAGAGATTTCATCTTCAAAGAGCTTGAGTTTAAGAAATACCAAGAGATTGAGCTATCACTTGCTTATCTAGTTTTGAGAACTTCTATTGTTCTTATCACTTTGTAACCTTGTAAACACCATTTGGTGACATTAAGTTAATGAAGTTTTTAGTTAGCCTCTAGGAAAACTAGAGAGTGGTTGTGGTAAAGAGAACTATCAAAGGAGTGTGTACTCTTGTGATTCATAGTGGAGAAGAAAACTCTCAAGTGGTGAACCTGAGAAAAGGAATAGGCTCTCAAGAGGAGAGACCAAACCTTTATAAAAATCATTGTGTGTAAGCTTCTTTCTTTTTACTTGCTTGATTATTGTTTGGTGATTTGTCTTCATTCATTGGTTGAAGTTGCTTGTTTTCAAAAACACTTTAAAGCAAGCTTTCAAAGCAAAGTTTAGGATCGTTGTGGTAGTCATTTTCTGGTTAGAATAATTTTATTTGAGCTCCCTAAATTGCATTTTGGTTTAAGAGACAAAAAACTCATTTTTGGTGATTTTTGGAATTCAACCAATTCACCCTCCTCCTAGTTGCATTTGGGCCAACAGTGAGGGATGGAAAATATGGGTGCTTGTGCTCTACGTCATGCTTCAGGCCCAGAATTAGTGCCTTTCACCCAACCATCAGTGGCAGCAAATACTTATCCTATGAGTACTGGTAATTGTCTAGTATACCAGAGGAATGGGTTTTTTGTTTTCGTTTCATTTCGTGTGGACAAAAGTTAGAAGAAGACTCTTTATCTGACTCTACCTTTTCTCATTTGTCTAACGCCTATATGAATTCTGAATCTAATAGGTGTCATGCTCTTGTCTTACGTGTAACTATATAGTCTACCACGAGAAGGTGGAAAAGCACAGAGATAAAAAAAAAAAGGGAAATTATAAAAATCTCCCTATGGTTTGGTCTAACTTACACTTTGTCCTTTCCATTTTCAAAAACTTATACTTTACCCTCTGTTTGTTTTACAGTGTCCGACAACAACTTTTAAAACCTTAATTTAAACTATTTGATAATAATGTTCTAGTAATATTAAGATTTTTGATATTTTTTTCACAGCCAATCAACCTTTAAAAAATATTAATATATAATTACAAGCAAAAATATATATTTACAGAAAGAAAAAATTAATAATTTAAAATATTTATTAACTATAAAAAATATTAAAGAGATTGGAATTATTGAAAAATGATTATCATATAGTTTAAATACAATTTTAAAAATTGTTATCAGATAATGTAAAAAATATAGGGGGCAAAGTATATGTTTCTAAAAATAAATTGGGCAAATTATAGATTAGGTCATACCTCAAAGGTAATTGTAAGTTTCCCCAAAGAAAGAGCTAAAGGTGAGCATGGGTTGAGTAAAACCAAAATTCAAACTGAACCACCCTATTGAGTTGGGTTGGGTTGGGTAAAAATTGACCATGGTTCGCGAGTTGGTTCCACATATGTAAGAATTAACGATTTTTAGGCTAGTTCTAGTTTTGTATGGAACCAACCAGAGGTGAAACCAAACCAAAGTTATGATATTACTAAATTGCCCATACATTTATATTGAAAAAAAATTGTGAGGGTGTTTTAGTCTTTTATATTAAACCCTAAAACCAATATTCCTAATCTTGAATCTAAATTAGAAAATGGGGATAATAAATTGTTTACGTTTTCATATTGTAAGAAATTACAATGACATGGTGGTTGATTTGGTTTAAGTAGCAAGCGAATATGTATCAGATTGAATATTTTTTCTTTGTAAAAATAAAAAAAAATGAGATATATTATTTGATCAGTGATTTTTCAGAATTTGCAAAGGCATTTTGTGCAATCGCATGCAACTAAATATATTTGCCTTTTTGTTGCATTATGTAACATCATGTGAAACTCTTTGAATATTATTAAAAATGTGTGTGTTTAAATATGGATTTATTTTAGTTATACATTATGTTAAATATTTCATAAACTAATTGTGAATCCAATTTGATTGAATTTAAATGTTGTTATAAGCATATTATATAAATCGAAAAACTCGAGAACCAGAACCAAAAAACCTAGAAACATAGTTCTTGTTCTTTTTTGTTCTCAGTTCTCGGGTCGGGTAAAAAATTTTTGAAACTGAACCTATTTTAAGTTGGTTCGATTCCATCAGAAAACCGACACATGCTCACAAAGAGCAGGCAATATCCTTGTTATCTTCGGATTTAGTTTTGTTTACGCTTTTAAGTAGCAATCTTTTTTTGAAAACAAATTTTTCGTGAGTTTGATTTGAAGTATATTTCTACCCATCAATGATATTTTTTAAAATGACCCATCAATGTAATATTGAAATGCTTATCAAGAAAGGAAATTTAAAATTATTGTCATGGGACGGAATCATACATCCATTACTTTACTACTTGAACTCAAACAGCAAAAGTGATAAATCTCCCACCCAAGTATTTGCTATAATACAAATCACCTACTATTATATTTTTGCAGATAAATCTATCATCCAAATTTCCTTTAAAGGAGTATTGGCCACTAATGATTGCAATTCAGACAAATTAGCAATTGGTGAAACTAACGGCCATAATATTTCAGGAAAAAGATAAAAAATAAATGTCATATAACTTTTGCAACTTTCCTAAGTAAATCCTATATCTTCATGATTTTCTATTTGAGTCATATATCTTTGAAAACATGATCTCTATTAGTCCTATAGCTGAAAAACTTGACAGAAATCCTCTGTAGCAAATAATGAACGTTAAAAACAAGGAAAAATATTAAAATTAGTCATCTAACTTCATAATTTTTCTAATTAAGTCACCAAGTTCTTGTTTTCTCGCAACTTACCCCCAGAACTCTAAATATTCTTTTCTGCTGCTATTTTCCTTTAAGAACAAATCCACAACATTTTCTCTTCTTCTTCCTCCTTGAAAGTGAAGAACAAAGAACAATTTTCATACTTTCCAATAGAAAAATATAGAATTTTAAGTGATAATACTAATCATAATCAAAAAATTAAAAAAATATAAAGCTTCTGAAAAATAGAGAATTCCTAGTCCGAAGCAAAACAAAAAACCTCCAACCAAAGAAAGTAGGAGCTAAATGACCTCAGTCCTGATCTAGATGTCGATGGCTTGATTATACTACCTCACAATTTTATAATTAATTAATCTTCCTATTTATCTATATATTGCTTAGTTTATAAATCCATTTTTTTATCGTCGGTGAAATCATCATCATTTCACTGTTATTGACGATACATACACACACATACACACACATATGGCTCATTTTGCAAAATTTTGTAGTTTATTCTTTCAAGCTTACAAAAAAGCATGAAGAATTAATGTGAAGAAGATTATTGTATCTTATCATGGAATCTATAACATACAATGAAATATATATACAATGAAATATTACAAAATTGGTTGTGAAATATGAAGTAATGAGCTATTTAATACACTATTATTAATTAATATTTTTAAATTTTCATTTGACTTGTACATCAATTAAAATTTTATAATTTAATATGCTCAAATAATATTTTTAAAATATTTTTAAAATTTTATTTTTAAGTTTGATAACTCATAAATAATTAATTACTTTCTAAAAAAAATTTCAAGTAATTGTTAAGTAGGTAAATTGCTAGTTTTTAAATGGCTCAAGTGATATAATATCCTCATTCTCATAGTATATTCCATTGACGTAATAACCATCAATGGTCTCAAAACATAGTAAATATAATAGTTTATTTAGGAAAGAAGAAGAAGAAGAAGAAGAAAAAGAAGAAGAAGAAATGATTTATTTTGAACATCTTTTGAAAATTTCAGGCACAAAAGAAATAACCCAGCTTGCACATTTCAATTAGAATTATACAGTTCTATATTTCTTTTGAACCTATGGGTGAATTGCCAAAAAATAGGAGCCTGGTGACTTAGTAGAAATTTACAAAGTTAGATGACTAATTTTGATATTTCTCCCTTATTTTTAATATTAGTTATATGCCAAATAGGATTTTCGTCAAATTTTCCGGTGTGATCACATTTTTGAATATATATGACTCAAATAAAAAATTATGAAAATATATAACTTACTTAAAAAAGTGTTAAAAGTCGTAGAACTTTTTTGGCCTTTCCCCGAATATTACATGAAATGTGGTGATGATATAAGTGATTGAAATAGCAAATTACACAATTCATCTCTAAACTATATGCTCTTATGCTCACTAATCCATAAATTAAAAATAAAAAAGAAGCACCTTCTTCTTCCCCAACTAACTAAATAAATTGGGCGTTCGAAAATCATCATATTCCTCCACGTTTCTTTATCTCAACTCTCATTAAGTTGTTTGTACTAATCTGATCAAGCTTGGCCTTGGCGGAATCATGTCCTTCCAGCGATGTTGCTACTGGTACTTTCTCGTTAATTTTTTTATTTTTCTCGATTTTCAGCTATTCAATTGGCAAAATCCAAGACTTGTCATGCTGCACACTAAGTGTCCGCTGATTTGCCACTCAAGGTTAGGTCGCAAATGTAACGGCGCAAGTGCGTCCATTGGTTGGCTGTCGATGCATGCTATCAAGCATGATGCGGAAAGTGATGCAAAGGGTGTAGAAAACAAAATGCAACAGTGCAGGATGCAGTGGCGAAGAAGTAAAGAATTAGTCTTATGGAGGAGCCATTGTGGACGATGTATTGTAATGGTAAAAAAACATGGGGAAGGGGAAAGAGTTGTTGTGCTGAAGGTGTTGTTTATGGGAGCGAAGGTGCTGCCGAGGTGGAGGGGCTAGAAAGTGAGATGGCCAGACAGTGCAGCGGCTCCTGATGAGGGAAAGGGGGAAAGGAGGAAAAGGATGGTAGAAGAGATAAAAAACAAAATTTAGGGTGGATTTGTAGTGTGTAGAAAAGTTTAGGGGCTACATTATGACAAAATATGTCATGACATCATCCACATCAAGTTGCCACATTGACTATATCTTATACATCATCGTCCATCGAGGATACCATAACGGGAACGAGCTATTTCTCCCAAAAGATCACGTTTATGGTATATTTAACTACAAGAAAATAATGTTGGTCAATCTACCTATTTCACAAACATGAATAAGAAATTTGCTCCTTTTACCGAACTTGAAGTCTCAAACTATATGTAATAAAACTATCTAGTGAATTATTATTAATAAAAAATTGGGTAAATGACCACCATAGTCCTTGAACTAAGGCCCATGTTACGGATTCATCCTAAAACTAAAAAATGTTATGCCGTTTATCTCCTAACTATAAAAATGTTGTACTATTTATCCTACCGTCAAATTTCCCGTTAAAATAGAAAGTGAAAAATGTAAAAATCAAGTTTTAACCCTCGAAAAACTTTCCATTTGCCTTAGAAATCTCAAAACTTTTACATATCACAATCAAACCACCTTATCCATTGTAAATAAACGAATATGTAAGTAGCTAGTATTTCATCTAGCCATTACTTACCTGCGACCTCATAACTCTCTGATAAATCCATAATTTTAGTATATTTTTGCCCTAATCTTCTTAGCTTTTGTTTTTATTTATTAGCTTTTATTTCAATTTTTTTGTCAGGAAGATTTCAGATAAAAATTTCCTTTGAGATTCGACATGATTTTCACTACTAAATTGTAAATTTATTTATTCTGATTTGTTAGTGAAATCAGAATTATTTTTAGCGGTTTTGACAATTGACTACTCTCCAATGTTAATGAACCGCATTGCAATCTTTCATCTCAAAATTGTGTTTATGTAACATGTCTTTCTCCCCTCTCCCATTTCTCCTCTCTCTAGTCCCACTATTGCTTATATTTCCGGCTGGTAGAATCCCAAAATGTCAGAGCCTTTCAACACCATTAACTAGATGCTTTCGACACAAAAACTCCTTGACGTATTCTTTCTCCACCTTCCAATCGAAGTTGTGCAAGAACACAATTTAAAAATATTTTTTATTTGAGCCCTAAACTATGAAAATGTATATATTTTCACTTTTTTTCTTTTCCCCATCCTCCCCAGTAAAATCTCCACTGTCGCCGACCAATTATGCCTACCAATCAAATCCTATTTGGCCTTCTCGTCTAGTCCCACGACCACTACTGCAGTCGCTTTTAAAATCTCCAACCAACACACATCTAGTACCGTCACCACCTTCGGCCATGGCACCATCATCATCAGACCTATTCCTTTGGAGCCGTGCGTGGATTGTTGTCTGGTCTTCTTCCTTGGAGCCATATCCAATCATTGTTAGATCTCTTCCTTGTCGCCAAGAAGGAGAAATCGAGATCTCCGATACTAATGTTTGATTTTCTTCCTTAGAGCCGCGTCTAATGCCGATGTCTAATCTCCCAGTTAAAATCAAACACGCCCGATTACAAGACAACTCATGGGTTTGCTCTTGCATCTATGTTTGAATCATCAGCTTCGAATCATCGTTTGAATCAACGTTGAATCATCATTTGAATTTTGTGTGAATTAGATTCGATCGTCGATTCCACCTGCATTTGAACCCATCGATGACCGCTCCTGCATCTGCTTTAGGTGGGAAGAAGAAGAAAATGGTTGAAGGAAAACTATGGGTTCAAGTAAAATGGTTGAAAGAAAGTGGAGAAAGTAGTTTAATTGTAACATGTAAAAGTTTTGAGGTTTCTAAGGCAAATGAAAAGTTTTCAGGGTTAAAACTTATTTTTCACATTTTTTCCCATCCATTTTAATGGAAAATTTGACAGTAGAACGACGAATGGTATAACATTTTTTTGTTTCAGGACAAACCTGCAACATGGGCATTAGTTCAAGGATGATGGATATCATTTATCCTTAAAAATTATAAAACTTTTAGTATGGTAGTGGAGCTCCATGACGATTCAATCACAAAATCATTTATACTCCAATTTACAAAGGCAAAATGGGCCATTTTGCCAATAGAGTATAGGGTGAATAGTAATTTTGCCACAAAAGTATTTTTTTTCACACATATTTCCCACTGATGTTTTTGGAACAAACATATTTGTCACTACCATTAATGACCTATTAAGACATGTTGAGAAAGCAATAACATGGTAGTATTCTGTTGACTTGGAACCTATGTGGAGGCGCAGGTGGAAATATGATCATTTGACTCAGCAATCGGTAAAAAGGAAAAACTATAGTATAGTCACTCAAATTATATTTGTTCCATTTTTTCACCCAAATGTTTTATCTTCAACACTAAAGTCACCATTTCCAACTTATTTTCCTTAACTTGCTAGAAAATGGAAGGCTAGAGAAGTGCACAAGACGCTGGCTAGTGAATTATTTAATGAAAAATTATAAGACTTTTAGTATGGTAGTGGAGCTCCATGACGGTTCAGTTGCAAAATCATTTATACTCCATTTTACAAAGTATTAAATTGTTTATATTCAAGTTGGCGCATTTTATTAGTATATAGAGAATGGGTAATCTAATGGTTTTCCATACCCATTTTCCTTATGTAAGAGAAATATTTTTTTTTTATAAAATTAACTAACATCTTCATCTAAATAAAAAGAATATAAATAATGCATATATGTAGGACTGATTATTCAATTATATCGGTTATGACCTAAACTGAATTATTGAAATGATACGGTTTTCAGATACAAAAGCTGGTAAATGAAATAATCAAATTGTACTCTAAAACTGAAATAATAAAAACCGAAATGAGATCCAAATATTCGGTTTTTATAGCTGAACTAAACGACTTCTTTTCCCCCACACAAGAAACAATTTCGTAGAAAGAAGCATTGGACTGTTTTTTGAAGCTGCACACAATGATAAGTAGATGGCTGAAAACAGAAATTTTATTACTCTATATTACGCCAGCTAGTGAATTATTTAATGAAAACAGAAATTTTGTAGGTTTGACAATTGCTCTACAAAATAAATTGAGCTATTCTTTTGCTTAATCTGTTGTAAGGTTATGTACTAGCACCAGACCAAGAATTTCAGTAGGAAAGAAAGATTTGTTATTAAAAATTGCAGAACTTACATCATCTTCTTCCATCTCAAGTTGTCTGCTATCTCCTAGGCTGAATTTGACATGAAGGTTACTGAAATGGACTCTCCTTGCTCTTAGCTCTAACTTGTAGTGTTGGCCGGTGTCTAAAAGAGTCTTTCCAATACTCTCAACTCTCAATCACAATCGTTCCCGTTTGCTATATTAAACTAACCACCAGTCCACCATCATTGTCTAGCTCACCTGTAGAATTCCTTTCTTCCAATTTGGTTCATAAATTGTTCAATCTGAGATCAAGTTTGGAGAGACAATGACATCGATAGATCTAAAAATTTGGGGATTGCAACTATCAAAGAAAAAAACTACAAGGACTTTCTCTAGCTTTTGTCTATTTTGCATTTTTTTGCTTAAATTTGTTTGAGCCTTTGCGCTATTGATCTTTTTCATTTCAGTCTCCAAATTCAAGTATTTTGCCATTTTGGTCCCTTTTCTCCCTTTTTGTTTTTTTTTTCTTTATTAAGTCAATGTTAAATTTTTACTATCTATAGCATGTCCATTTGCTCTAGTGATTATAAAACTTTACTTTGACTTTTATGTTAATATTTAAATGTCACTTTTTGTGGGAATGTTATTTTTATCTTCTAATAGTTTTTTTTTTTAAGAAACACCACGATGGGTGTAGACTTTATTGCTAAAAAAGCCTAGCGGTACTTACATAAAAGATTAAGGACCTACATCACTAAATTGGCAAAGCCTGATCCAAAATTGAAAACTTTGGTTATTATGGTTTGTCTGATTTTAATCATGAATTGCACCGTTCCCAGATTTTACATGGACGTTTTAGTTTAAATCTCCAAATTGTACCATTTTTTACTACCCTGTTTTTGTGTCAATGGTTGCTAAAATCCAATTATTTACTATATTAATCCCCAAAACTTTAAATATAGAGGTTAGACAGGTTAATTCCACGCTTGTACCTTAACCTTTAATTATTATTTTAGTTTTGACACCAACATCCATATTGCTCATAGAAACTCCCTAATCTAATTAAAATGTTTCATTTTAATCCTTTTTTTAGATGGAAGTCATTATGTTAGACGGAAAATATCATGTCAGTATAAAGATTGTAGGGAAAAATTAATTTTAACCCCTACAAAATTTTTCCTTTGCCAAATAAACCTTAAAATTTTTCCATTTAATGATCCAACCATCATCAATCTTCACATCCACTGCACTCTCGTCCCTTCACAACAACCACTAAATCACCATTCTCACACCCTCCAACGTCCCATTCTCGACCATTCTTTTTATATTTAAACTTTATCTTTTCTATGTATCACAATTAATATATGTGCCAAGGACAGTGATTCTCATTTAGATTGGGTGTTCAACCCAAGTGAGTGTAGTAGATGCTGGACATAAGCTTGTTGGTCATGTAATTATTCAATTTGTAGGGTTATTACTAGCCTGTCTATTTTTAGTTCACATCAATAAATCATTTCTTGTTCAAAAGTGTACAGTTTTTTGGTATTATCTGTTAGGAAAAAATTCTCCAATCACCCATCACACGTAGCGGAGTAACAAATGCGATCAAACAAACATAAATAAATTTAACATGGTTTGACTCTTAACTAACCTACATTAATGAATAAGAGAAATCCACTAAAACAAAATATATAGATTACAGTAAAGGTATACCCTTAATACTCACATTGGTTTATGGATTCCCTACACACCACTGATAATCTCAATATATTGCCCTTACGCAATTACAATATATGAGAATTGCAAAAAAACTTCACGTTCTAACCCTCTCTGGCCTACGGACCTCTCCTTCGTCCTAAAACCCTCACATCTTGCCTCTTCATCACATTAGTTTTTCTCTCATGCCCAAACCCTAACACAACAAGCCTTTTTATATATCACACACAAATCCAAACCATATCAAAATAGGAAAAATAAATCTCAAACAAATAGAAAAACTAAAACCAAATCTTAAACAAAATCAAAATCTTTAACCTTCTTGAATTTGAGTCAACATAACCAACAATCTCCACATTTGCTCAAATTCTTTATTATGAATATGAACATCACGAAAACATGATCATGATCACAAATACAAACACCACAACATCTCCAAAACACGAACAGAGCAACAAAACACAAACGACTACGAACAACACGAACAACAATGAACAAAAAACAACTATGAACAAAACATCACTAGCATCAACACATATGAATAAAATCTTCAATCTTCAAACTTGTGTTGAGTCATTGGTATCACGTCACAACCACAGTCAAATGTCTTTATGACGATTCCCTAGGGCTCCACCCAACAATCTAAAAGCTTCACCATGTCAAGTATCAAACTATACGTTCCACCATGCTGGGAACATATCACAAGCTCCACCATATCAGGGCCAAACTATAAGCTCTGATACCACTTGTTAGGAAAAAAATTTTCAATCACTCATCACACGTAGTTGAATAATAAGCACGATCAAACAAATACAAACAAATTTAATGTGATTCGGCTTTTAACTAGCCTACATCCATAGATGAAAGAAATTCATTTGAACAAAATATAGAGATTACAGTAGACGTATGCCCTTATTACTCACGCTGGCCTATGGATCTCCTATACATCACTGATAACCTCAATATCTTACCCTCACACAATTATAAGATATGAGAATCTCAAAAGGTTTTTCGTCCTAGCTCTCTCCGACCCTCAGACCGCTCATCTCTTCTAAAACTCTCACATCTTGCCTCTTCATCACATTAGCTTTTCTCTCATACCCAAATCTTAAAACAGCAAACATTTTTATATACCACACATAAACCCAAACTATATCAAAAAAAAATAAATAAATCCTAAACAAATAGAAAAACTAAAACAAAATCCTAAATAAAATCAAAATCCTTAACCTTCTTAAATTTGAGCTAACATACCCAACATTATCTTTATGTTCTTCCTTGAGTTTAGGTTAATGAAGTTTTGAGAGAATTGTTTTTAAATTTTTCACCTCTGGTTATTATCATTATATATATATGTTATATATAGTGTTCCACATTTTCCCCTTCTTGAATAACTAGTCTTGTTGCCTTTTTTAGCTCGGACCAGTGATTATTTTATCATTCTTTTTCTTCTTTTACAGGTTTCCCATACCTATCAACGTGCAATTAGTCCAGCTTATATTATAATGCCATTTTTCTTCATTCCCGGGTATTTAGTGTAATAATTGACTCGCATGTTGGGTTCAACGCAAAAGGTGAAGTAATAATGTTTTTTGTCTTCTCTCATATATCTAAATACTCCCTCCGTCCCAATTTAATTGAAACATATTCCCTTTTGGGAAGTCCCAAAAAAGTTGAAACGTTTCCTCTTTTAGAAAGTTCAAACAATTAAATAATCCTTTTACATGAAACCCAATAAATACTCTTTTTTTTAATCTCCACTCAACCTCTCACTGCACAAAACCCAAAAAAAAAAATTTTCTTTTTTAATCATTATTTAAACTTTTACTACATAAAAAATTAACACAAATTACATACACTTTAATCTCCATGCCCAGTCAAATGTTTCAATTAAAACGGGACGGAGGGAGTAATAGAATTTGTTAGTGTCGCAATATTTCTTCACTAACTTATGACAATCATAATAATCAATTATTTTATTTTTCTTGACTATCCCACACTTTTTGGTTTGCTCAAATTGACTTTTAAAAACTTCTTTTTTCCCTCTATCTCTCTCTTTTATTCTCTACAAAGTTTAGAAGAAGTTTTGTTGATGTATGAAAAAAAAAAGTGTTACAGAAATGGATTCATGCAATCAACTCTCTTTTTTTTTTTTTTTTGGTTTTTTAACGAACATGCAACAGGTTTTTTATTTGCTTTCCATTTTCTTGCTTTTATTTCCATGTGCTGTGTTTGGGGCAATCATGAAACCTAAGACGCAAAGGTTTTGTGCTCAACAAAGGTATTTATTATGGTTTTATCTCCTCCAGCAAAACATCAATGCTTGATTCAGATAATTTCTCACCAGAAATTGATTATAGCTTTCTGGAATATTTCTCAGATTTTGATAAGTCTTTCAGAAACTGAGGTGGTTGTCTTCTTACTTGAAAGATTTGTATGTCTCTCTTGGCAATGTATTCAATGTTTGATATCTGATTGCATTTTCATGGGTTTCTGTGGAAATGGTACTGCCTTGTGTACGTACCCCTAAATATGGAAAATAAATTAGGGCAAATTAAGATTGGAAAAATTAAACATTTTACTCTGATGATTGCCATACTATTTAGCTTCTCTATGCAATCACTCTGTATGATGTTGGAATCTTGATTCTGATAAAATGAGCTGGTTATTGGTTCTTAAAAAGACGGGATACACAGAAGATGAAGCTTTGCCATGCAGAGATGTGGTAGGCATTATCATTTTTTATTGAATTTTTGGGCATGATAAGTTTTTTTTTTTTTTTTTTCAGCTTGTCCTAGGTATATCTACCACCAAAAGATTACAAAGAAAAAAAATTAAAATCTTTATCATCACGAATCTATATATCTCTGCAATTTTTTTTTTTCTTAAAACGTGTTATTATTAATAGCTTCCTCTATTCTCTTTCATAATGGTTTCTTTTCTTTATCGCTACTCTCATATTGCATAATAGAGTTCTTGCTTGTAAACAGCCACAATGCATTCTAAAAGGGGATGTGTTTCCGCGAACAATTCCTTTTGTCTCTCCATAAGGAAATGGGTGGCCTTGGTATTATAGATATATATGAAAATTTTTAATTAGGCCCTTCTTGCTGACACATTTTGCGGGATCAATCTGGTTGGTTTATCAAGTCCTTCAAGCAAAATATGGTAGACAACTTTCTCTTTGGATTGCTCCCTGCCCGAAGAATGAAAGCTTCTTTAATGTGGCATGGGTTGGCACTTGGTCGAGCTTTGTTGGCTCCTAATTTGATCCACCAAGTGGGTGATGGTTGATGTTTGGTTTGACTATTGGCTTCCTCAATTCCTTCCCCCTTTCTCTACCTCTACAGAAAAATCCTGATGCTATTATTACTTCTTCGTGCGTCAGGGATAAAATGCTACTAGACTTCTCCAGTTAGAATTTTTCATTATTTGCGAAATCTATTTACTGGTGAGGAGATTATCATGTCCATTTCGCAGATTCCTATTCTTTCAAATAGTAACAAGGATTACATGATTTAGTCTAAACGAGATTATGTTTGACCTGTAAGTTTTAGTGGGTAATTTTTTCAATAAATTTATAATTAAAATAAATATCAATAATAATAATTTAAAAATTTTAAGTCATAAATTTATGTTTCTTGATTAAAATTTTCAGTTAATATTTTTTTATGTTATGTTTTTATCATTAAAACTATCAATTATGATCAAAACATAAAACTGTGAAACATAATATTGTACATTATTTGAAATAAAAGATATTTTTTTGGTGATTAAAGAATAATTGACTAAAATTTTTTATCTCTTATCAATTTAAATTTCAATTTTTAATATAGATAAAAAAAGTTACTTTTAATTTTAGGAATTATTGACCAAATCACTTCATTAAACCATAAAGCTTTTTCTTTTTACCTTTACTACGTTACTAATGGTAACCAATGTTTTACTTTAGAAAATAATACTTCATAAAAAATATATATAATTGTGTTGAATTTATATTAATCAATGAATGGTTTAACCATTAATATAGTAAGGTAAAAGAAAAAGAAAACAAATATATTGACTAAATTCATTTCATATTAAATACCAAAAGCTAGTGACAGAAAGCGAAAGTTGGGGAGCAATAGGGTAGAAGTGAAACATCTAGGGACCAAAAGAGGGGAAATAAAAAAAGTTGGTGACAGAAAGCGAAAGTTGGGGAGCATTAGGGCAGAAGTGAAACATCTAGGAACCAAAATAGGGGTTTGACCATAGTTGGAAGAAGCAAAAAAAAAAACAAAAAAGGCAGCAGCGCTTGAGGGACGAAGGGCAAAAGCGTCCCTATACGGTTCATCACTGCAGTTCAAACAGTGGAGCCTTCACGGCTTTTAGAATATAGTTTAATTAACTAATGGTAGGTATAACTTCAAAAAAGTTTATATTTCTGCAAGTTGGCCTCGTTACTTAGTTTGATTAATCAATCATCAATTTTTTAGTATTCCTCCTAGATTAATAGATTATATGGGCAACTAAGATTCTTCCTAAGTTTAAAATTTTTTTTAAAAATGTTTTAAAAATGCCCTGTCTACCAAGGTTAATATTGCAATATGTATATTACAAGCTTCTCCATTGTATCCTAGATGTGGACCATTTGAGGAAACCATTCATCATCTATTTTTTGAGTGTGCTTCCTTTTAAGCTATTTGGCATCAATCCACTATTTGGTCTTTAGGAGATTACTCCCATGGTGTTCAGTAATGGTTTCAACAACTCCCGGATAATAAAACTTTTTCATCTTCCCATGATTTGGAAAGGGGTAGGAACTTTGAGGGCCATTTGGTTGAATCAGAATGATATAGTTTTAAATGATTTATCCTTCAGTATATCTAAGTCTCTTGATCAGAGAGACTCATTTGTGGTTGACATGCAAGCCACAACAAGCTTTAGAAGGCCCTTTTTTTGTGCCTAATATGTTGACTCTGAAATCTAAAATTACTATCATCTTCTTGGGGTTCCCACCCATCCACTTGGCCTCCACCACATCCATATATCTTCAAAGTGATACCGCTTGGCAATCTACATTGTCTCTTGCAGCAGTAGCTTGGGTTCTTCTACACCCCAGTGGAACTATAACTTCCAGCCAAAGCTATAGAGTGGCCCTTTTGCGTTCTCCCTTAGTAGCATAATAGGAAGCTATCCCATACGATGACTACCTTTCCTCAAGCTAATATACTTCCTGGTATTACGATTTTATCAAATTGTATGCATACTTTATTGAGTATATTACACCTCGAGGACACTTGTATTGAGGAGCAAAGGATTACCTAACAAATCTGGCCTCCATGCAGTAAATCACTCTTTTAATTGTGTTGCGTGACATAGTAGCAGAAACTCATTTCCTTGCATATTCTCTTCAATCGCTTGCTAGCTGGTTTTGTTTTCTTTCATACCAAAAAAAAATCACTTAAGCATATTTTTTTAAAAAAAATTCTTATGATTTTTTTTTCTGAGGAAGTGGACACCGTTTCAGACTTTCAGGGGCCAATGAAATGTTGTAAAAATTTGACTGTCGGAAAGCCCAGTCGGAGCTGAAACTCGGATATTCAGCGGGGTTATTAAGGTGGCGTTTAGTTGTAGAAAATTTTTCCATTTCTCTTTTCAAATTTTCTTTGATGAAAGTTTGAGTGTATGACATGTTTTAAGGATATGGAAAACTCTGTTTTCTAAACTTTGGAAAATTCATGTTTTAAAATGGAAAACATCTAAAACAAAGTTTTCTATTTTATAACATGAGTTTTCTAAAATTTAGAAAATAAGGTTTTCTACATTATTAAAACTACTCATGCACTCAAACTTCTATCAAAGAAGATTTAAAAAAAAAATAAGAAAAATTTTCACATCCAAACACCACATAACCTTTCCGCGTAGTTGTGGGGTCTAAGCCAGTACCCTTTTCATTTCTGGAATAAGCCCATGGAAGGCCCAAACTTGGGACCACTCGGTCGCCTCCCTCACGCCAGTCCCAATTGATGCCCGATGGTACGACTCCTCTTCTCGTCCCTCCGCCAGGTCCGCCACCCCAAATCCTCTCTTTTCCACTCAACCCTTTTTTCCCCGTTCTACCTCTCCGCCACCCCAAATCCTCTCCTCTCCACTCAACCCTTTTTTCCCCGTTCTACCTCTACCGTCTCTCTTGGATCATAGTTGCTACATCTGTACATTAGATATATCGGCTTCCCACTGGCTCCTGCTTGCTTTCTGGACTAGCTGGGATCGTCTTTAATTGCTGTCGTCTTCTTGAATGATCACAGAGACAGGAAATAATCCCGATTCATGACGTTGGAATGTGCGGAATATGCGATGAACATTGCAAAGCGTCCAGAGCAAAGTCCTTTCACTGACAATGGAGAAGGATGTTGAATTTCCGTGCTTTCTAGGGTATTCAAGATCAAGAATTTCTTTCCTGAATTTCAGCAGATGGTACTATGTCTGAAACTCGTCTTTTCAGTCTCGTTTATAATCGAAGGAAACAACAACGTAAGCTTGCCCCCTCAAACTCGAGGAGAAGTGGTGAGTCTCGTTCCGTTATCAGTTCTGATATTCTTTCAGTGGCGCCCCAAAATGGAATCTCTGGGACCCGGACCCGACCAGATATTGAAGCTATTGCTGTTTCTTGGATGCTCAATAGGAGTGCTATAGCCATAGACCCTCCAATGTGGAAGTCAGATTCTTGTAAAACACAAAATCTTGTTATGCAGAAAAGCATTGAGGTTGACAGTTTGAATGACAGTTGCTCATCTTCCAAGTCAAACTTGGAACTTCTGTCAAAGGACGAAACCGAGGATGCTGGTGAGTGCTCCTCCTCTAGCGTAGTAGTCGCAGAGAATACAACGGGAAATTTAACAGAAAAGGACGTCTTTCTCTCTTCCCCGAGTGAGGATGGCCTACTTGAGGGTGCATCGCCTCCAAGGACCTTGGTTTCTATTGATGGCATTGGGACTAACAGCGGTAGCAGCTGTCCCAGGTTGTGCAAAGTTTGTGGTTTTTCTGGCTCTGCAGTCAACATGCTGCTTTGTGATGATTGTGAAGATGCCTTTCATTTACCTTGTTGCAACCCTCTTATAAAGGAAATACCAACTGATGAGTGGTATTGCAATTCATGCTTGAAAAAAAAGGAAAAATTTCTCAGTCAGGCAACTATGAGAAAGTCATACAGTATCAGCAGCAGCATTGGGAGACATGATAACGAATCATCCAGTGGGGGCTTAAATCCAATCACATTGATGCTGATAGAACCTGAGCCGCATACAAGTTTTGTCCGGGTTGGCAAAGGTTTTCAAGCTGAAGTTCCAGAGTGGTCAGGTCCAATTGATAAGTATGTTCTACGAGCATTCTTCATGTTCTTCAGCTTTTAAAGCTGACACGATTATACAATAAGTTTCCTCACTTACCTCATAGAATTTCCAACAGTTTTTTGCTCAGTCCAATAGCGTGCTATATTGAAGTAAGAATTTCACTATTATTCTTCTCTTTTTGCTGATAGCATAGGCTTCAATAACCAGCTGATAGAACATTACACTTGCTGCATTGGAAAATGGAAGAGCTTACCATGAACGCGAAATTTTCCCTCTCTGCCTTCAGTAAGATCTGAAAGCAGTGATGGTGAACTGGCCAGTATTGGTTTATCTTGTCCATCTCCTCCCTCCTATCCTCTCTGTTGAATAAGTGGTTTTGCTAGCCTTAAGTTGTTGGTTTCCAGATAATCCATGGAATTGTCTTTAATGAAAAAAGGGTAATCCACGCATGCACTTTTGTAATGAGAGACTGTACGTTAAGTTGTTCCGATAAAAGATAAACGAGGATTCTTTGCAATCTTAAATTTTCTTATTTCTGTACTGTCCTCGGTAATTGCACTCGAGACCTTTCATGTATCCATTCCACTTCCTATTTTCTTTCGCATGATGAATACCTTAAATATATTCCTCAGATTAGTTTTGCCAATTAGTCCTCCAGGAAGACAAACTGACTGAGATCATTTGGAGGTTGCTTCAGTATAGGTATCATAAAAGTATCCCTACCCATTTGACAGTGAAGACCTCCCACCCACATGCCCCTGCAAAGAGAGGAGCAAAGCAAAAATTCTTTTGTGAGAACAATATCTTCTGTTTCTTCTTTGACTGTCACAGATAAGAAATTGGTTTCTCAGAATTTTACTATTTCAAGAATATTAGTTGTAGCAGTTAAAACAGATAAGGATACCCAGTAAAAGTATTTGTTTATATACTGAAATCTGAATCTTCTTGTAGTTTCAAGAATTTTAAGATGGTGAACCGAATTCAAATCTGATTCGAGCTTTTGTTCTTTGGCAACTGCCTGTTAATTGATGCAATGAATGTGTTTCTTTTATCTAAGAAATAGTTACTTCACTCTTTACGTTAATTGAACCAATTAATTAGTGTTAATGGGATCACTCGATCAATAGCTTTGAGTTGTCATGACTCAGGATGGACATTTTTTATCCATAAGGAATAGAAAATGTATGGGCCCTATCGATTGAGTTTAGGCAGAATTATTTGATGCTTGTCAGGGTGCAGATGGGCTTATTCTTCATGTGGGTTCTCTTGCAAAGACGTTAGTTACTAGATTTATTTATTGTTTGGATGTTATAGCGCATATATGTTTTACAATTTACAACCTTGTTATGTACATACCTTAGCAAATTATTTTTATTTTTGCAGGCATGTTGACACAATCAGTGAACCACTGGGAAATGATCCATTGTGGCATACTATTTACAATGTATGGTTCTTCTTATGTATCCAATTTGATTTTCTTTTCTCTTCTTGTAGTTTAATGATATGAGCCTTTTTGAAGGAAAAAGAAAATCTCCAGATCACTCTGACATATCATCTGCAGGAGATGAGTCGCGATAACCCATTGAGATGCAGTTCAATTGGAAATTGGCTTCAATGTCGGCAAGTGATAGAAGGCGTAAGTGAAGATATCAATGGAACCATATGTGGGAAGTGGCGCAGGTATAATATCCTCTTGACCAGTTATACACATCTACTTTACTTCCTTTTCCTGACTTACCTAAAATTTGGCCGACATTTTTTGCATGAAAGTGCTGTTCTTCCTAGTAGCAATGTTCCTTCTGAATCCGCAACCATGAGCAGTCTAAAAGCTCCATACAAACTCATAATGCTATCTTTAAGCTCATTCATTTTTCAAGTTCTATACTTTCTTCTACATGGTTATAATTGCACAATGCAAGGTGAAGCAACGAGAGCAAATTCAATGTCAGACCTATTACTGCATATATGTTCAGACCTAAGTGGGAAAATCAAATACGGATTCTTGGAACCAAGTGGACAGAGAAAGAGATGGAGAAAAGTGATTGTCACACAAAGAAGGGGTCAGATTAGAGCAGTATTAATCAATGTTGGTACCTTCAATGAGTTGCACACTTTTTGCATTGCTGAATTCTACTTGGAAAAATGTTTCCGTTGAAGTGTTGACTTGTGGGGGGAAGGAGGGGACTTGCATACTGATATAAACAGGCCTATTTTAAGTTACATATACGATGTACCATTTTAAGAAGAGAATTTTTTTTTTTACACAATCAAATTGAACAAAAGAAGTAAGGATAGCAACACTAGTACAAAAAGAATCCAGCTTTGTTGTCTCTTGGAAAATCCTAAGAATAAGAATTCGGTCACCTATTGAACATTAGCAGCTAAGTATCTAAACTCAATGTGCTTCACTTTACTAGGTAAGTGTTTTTTGGTGCACTTGGCTCCTCGTGAATACAGGGATTGTGTGCCTTGGGTATGCCAGTCTACCTTGGTAGACATTGAGTAATAGGGTGTTCAATTGGAAGCCTTAGATAGTCATGTCAGCTATCTCGGGCTTCTGTTTTTGCAAAGATCTTCACACACACACACACACACATAGGACTGTAAAATGGTGTTTTTCTTGTTCTCCAGTCCAACAGATTTCCAATCACAGCAGATCAATGTCAAGGTGTCATTAAGAGTATTCGAACTCCAGGATGAAGTCTCTTGGTTCTATTTGTGATTGATGCCTAGTGCTAATGGATTGCTGAATTCAAGTTTGAATGACAAGCTACAATGACGGACAAATACCTTCATGCCTTTGTGAATCTAAAACTCATAGGCACTGCTGCCTGAATGATAGATTTTTACCCTTCAACTGTAAGAATGCAGTTTCTCGAAAGGCAGGGTAGGGAGGAATGAAATCACCATTTTAAGCATTAATGTCGGGTTGCAGACAGCAGGAGTATTTTATGAATTCATACCAGGACTTTTTTTGAATTTATGTGAAGGAGTTTAATGATGAACAATAGACATCTATTTGTATATCTGGGGCCACAAGGGGTTGGATTGGAAGGTGAACATCTTGGGATTTACAAGCTAGATATTGCAGGTGTAAATCCTGAATTGAACCAGAGACCACCATACACCTAGCCTATGAAGTGGTAAGAGGTGGCTATAGGCCCACCTACTAGGGACTAGCCAGCTGGTTTGGGTATGCTTCATATAGGGAAGGGTCTGGCTTGTAAGCGGTGAAGATGTGCCTCTATGTTGCATCAGTTGCCTTCTCTGTTGCTAGAGGACAATTGTCTCAGAAAAGGTTGAAGTAATGTTGCACAACCATGAAAGTCCTGCCACCTATGCTTGTATATAGGCTTGAAGAAACTCGTCTAAGACAATTATATCCCTTAATTAGTCATGTTTCACTGGTATACCTTGCATGTGTTTTTATTTGAGTACCAAATTTTATTTCCTTGTAAGTGAATCATATTAATCTGCCCTTAATTATTAAGTCAGATTGGAAGTCATGTTTACCATCCATGATGCTAGGGCAAGTTTTGTTTAAGTGTATAAAAAGAACAATGTGTTCTGTTGAGATGGGAAATTGAAGAGCTGTTGGGATCTGTTTAGGGGCAAAATCCTTCATGGTTATGGGGAGGCTTTATCTTGTGGTGAGGTCCCTCCACCCATTGCCGTTGGGTTTTGGATAGATGCTTTAACTAGATAATAGGTTCTGATATTCATTGAGCCCTAATTTTCCACCTTTGCTGTTGATAGCTCAGTCCTTCAAACAGGAATTTAACAGTAAGATTAGAATTGGGGTTACATGGAAAGATAATATAAAAGTAGTCCCATATCAGGGTTGATAAGTAAATGGCATCTTAAAATGGTCTGACACTATATGTTGTGTACCTACAAATGCCTAAGCAAGAGCAATGTGTTAGATATAGGAGAAGCAAATGAGGTAAGGTTGTACCTCAATCAGGCCAGGTGGATTAGGGTTAAATGGGGTAAAGGTGTGCTTTTTGGGGCGGTGGGATGGGGGAGTGGTTCCGAGTACATATAACTCCACTCCTGCCATCCCCCCAATCTGGGTAGAGATTTTATACCAGCTACAAACCATTGCTACTAGTTGGATATTATTACAAAAGTTGTGGAAACCCCTTAAAAAAAATTTCCTGGAATACATATTTTACCCATGAATCACATGTAATCTGTAAGGTTATTGACATTTCAGGGCTCCTCTTTATGAAGTGCAAACCGATAACTGGGAATGTTTCTGCTCTTTCCTGTGGGATCCATCACATGCCGATTGTGCTGTTCCTCAGGTAATTACCTTTTTTTCCATCTGGTGTTTTATATGGTTTTTATACCCTCATTATTTGATATTCTATTGCACATACTGCCACAACTATGTTGTGAAATTGTTTTCTATGTTGCATTAACCATTGATTGCTTGAGGTTGTATTTTAAAATTGTTTGGTAATGAATCATGCAGAGCAGGAGCCATAACTGCTATTGAATCTGAAATTCTGGTCAAGATTCATGACACTTTGAAACCTAAGTTCAGCAGTCATTAGATACTTAAATGTACTCCCAACTATGCTAGAATTCGAGTTGTAATCCATGCATGATGAATAAGCATTGCAGCATAAACAAATGAACAGTATAATAAAATCACACATGAGCACATGCATGCACACGCACACGTATATTCTGTTGTCCCATAAATCTGTATATGAGCTAATTTATGTATTTTATCATCCTTAGGAATTGGAGACCAATGAGGTTTTGAAGCAGCTAAAGTATATTGAGATGGTGAGTTTCCATTATCATCAACTTTTTCTACTTGGTGAAAACTAGCGCTCTTTTTCTCATATTTTTCAGTAGGAGAATTTTCCTTAAGCAGATATATTATGTTAATGGAAAAACGAAAGGAAGAAGAGAAAAGTTGGTAAAGGTGGGACAAAGTCCTATTTTATCTCACAAAGAACAAGGAAAAAGTGAAGAAGTTTTTTACTCTTTTTTCTGTTGATAGTTTTATTAAAATAATGTTTATCATGGAATTCAAACTGATAGCGGTAGAAAGGATTTATCCACTCGCTTTGAGCAGTAATATGGTCATAATTGATTTGGTTAGTCGTTTTATGATGTTTTGAGTGTTGCGAAAAAGAGATGATGTTTGTGGGTTACCCTCTTGTGCCATACTGCCATGTCATATTGCAGATGATGATTTCACATTATCGGTATTCATGATTTTAGAAATTTTATTTCATGATTCTGAGAAAAAAGTGGCACAAAAAAATACATCTGGTCACTTTGTTTTTTTTTTTTTTTGGCATTTTACTTACGTCTCTTTTATCCATGCTGAGTTCTGACAGTTTATATATGGACACCACCAACCCAACGTAGGTGGGATTAAGTCAATTGAAATCTTGATTCACACAATAGGACTGACACATCATGTTTGTGATTAAATTGCAGTATAATGATGGTAGCAACTATGAGGATTGCCATTCCAAATGTATTTGCGCTTGGTTAGTTTCAGGTGTTTACTGTTTAACATTTTATTTACTCTGCAGTTGAGGCCTCGCCTGTTGTCAAAACGACGAAAATACAATCTTGCCCCGAAATCCGGTGCAAACGTGCATGACAGTAATGCGGAAAACATGGAGGGGATGACCATTCGAAGGTAGATATTGGTAGTTTTGAGGGAGCTTTTTGTTTTCACGAGATCGTGTACATTCCAAGTCATACTAAGGCTTTTGCAGATACTTTGTGGTCTCTGTATGATGATATCTCAGAGAATTCCAATCCTTTAGGTATTGTTTGCTTCTTTTTTTTTTTCTGTATCTTTTTCTTTTGTGCATGTATCCGTTGCATGAAACATCAGTCCCCAATCCAGTAGTATTTCGCTGGTGCGAGACAATCCAATCGAGCAAAATAACTTGTGAAACATTTGAAATGCCCATCCCGTGCAGAAGCCCTTGAAAAGTGCATTAAGACCGGTTTTTTTCCTTTACTTCGACAATGGGTACATAAGTAACAGATTGAAAATGACATCCGTTAAATTTTCTGGCCTTCACATTTGCAAGTCGTAATAATCTTTTCTTAACATTCTCTAATCTAATCTTGGCAGCGCATATCTTCTCCATCACCCCCTCGAATTCTTGCAACCTGCCACCATCGACTTTCTTGTTTTCCCTCCGTTTCAGCAGCTCTTTCAAAATCACATCGTCACCCGCTTCCTTGCGAGCCTGAAACAAATGTATCTTAATCAGTGGCAAAGCACACTGGTTTCCTTACGAGGATAGCGCTTTTGACCATCTTTTTGGCCAGGGAGGCAAATACCTTAGATTAATCAACTTTAACAGGGAACTTAACAGAAGTTTCTGTTCCTACGTACAGAGGTGTCTGGACTGCAGAGGGCAAGGGAAGTGGGGGAGGGAGACTGCTCGGTAAACCATGCTAACAGAAGCATGACTTCTGGTTTGGTTTTTTGGATTTAACTAGGGTAACGAATTAACTCGGGCTGGGGCTAGAAAAACATGTTCACGGGGATGATGAACCGAATTCGTGCTCCATCAACACCGTCAATTTCAGAATAATGAAGCATTACTTTGAAGTCCTCAATGTAATAAGAAATTAAAATGAAATGACCTGATGAACCAACAAATCGCTAAACGAAACCAATCTAACACAACCAACAAGTGGGGCAACGCTTGACACAACAAGAAAAGAGTTCAAACTATTTGCTGGATAATTAACAAAGGCATACAAGGACAATATTTTCCACGACACAATAGGAGGAAACTCCTACTTGGACATGCACTCGTATATGACATTCAAAAGCCATTTTTCTGTTATTCTATAAAATAGTGATCTCTAACATATTAGTCATTAACAAAAATGATTAATGAAAGACCAAGTAAAAGTTATCCCATTGGCATGTTTTTTTTTTTTTTTTTGTTTTTTTGGGTAGAAAACAGTATACATTTCATTCTTGGAAAGAAAAATGTTACTCTACAAAGAATTCCATTATACTACATCCAAGAATTCCTCTAATTATACTTGTAACATTATCTTAGTCATCTAAAACTAGTTAGATGCCCTTTTTTGGGTAACATTTCAAGAAAAAGGCCTCCTACCCAGTAGCAATGGAGGAAAACATTTTGCTTGATGTTTTCAAACCCCTTGAGAGATATTTTATCTAATTAATTTTCAGACATATACCATAATTTTAAAGTTTCAGCATCTAAAATGTATCTATTATCTTTATAATCTCCAGTTACATTGCAAAAAATTCTCACCTTATCTTTCAAAAACAAAATCCTTTTATCAAAAAGAAAAACAATCTTTAATCAGCTTTCACGAATCAAATATTAATGCTCTTTTAGATGAAATTCTCTAATCTTTTTTCTAACAAAAGACTTTTACTCAGAGGCATCAAGAAGATGCCACAAGTTATCTTACAGAGAAATATTTAAAACCTCAACAAGTGCCAACGTCCAAATTGTTTACTTCCCTACTAACCGAAAAAGAGAGAACTTAGCAACTTCTGTTCTGGTAAAACAAGAGAAATATAAATGCACGTATACCTTATTACTTTTTGTAGCTGAACTACTTGAAGCTTCAATATATTTCTCTGCGCACTCCTGTGATAGCTTAGGATTCCTCTTCCTTTTCATGTGCGTTCCACCCAATTCATTGCCTTCCAACGCATTTTCAGATGTCAATGCAACAACAGTTTTACTCTTGGCAGCTCGCTGGTCAGAGTCATCAAAGACTCTATGAGCAGAAATGTCAAACTGTTCCCTACACTCTGCCTGGTGAATGAAGGGATCCATTTAGTAGAACTCAAATAAACTGAAAATGTGGTGGAAAAAGAAAAAAAGAAAACCAAGGATGAGACACCAAGGCAGTGGACCTACTCATATGGCATAAACTGAAAACAGAAAAACTAAAATACGATCTTATAAATTGTTAGAACAAGTGCAAACTGAAACAGCAAAGGAGGGGTGGGGGGGGAATCATCTTGATCAAAGGTGAAAATTGTAAACTAACTACTTGGTCATCAGCTAAAACAAGGAAAGAACATGACATAAGAACAGGGTTTGACTTTGAACCAATTGTTTACCTTTCTGCTTTTAATTGCTAAATACCGGGCATTTTTGAACCACTTGTTTACCTGCAGAATGTCATTTTAGTAGGGGAAACTTAAACGCTCAGAGGCGTAAGAAAAAGAACCAAAGCCTGCTTGAAGCATTAATACACGCAGATTATTTCTAAGATTCATATTAAATTCAGACACCAATGTAACTGGTCTTTTCCATTTCTACCCACATATATCAACACTGACAACATTCTTGAATCAGTTCCTTTTACACCAGCTCTAAACATCCAATTTGTCCTTGAGGAAATATCTACAAGATGTTTAGTATGGTTAACAAAATCATAGCCAATATTCATCTGATAATATGTTTTTTTCCTCTCTCAAGAAACTTATTATACATTAAAATAACTGTCTTATGCATACAAGTTGCATGATAGTTCACAGGGGCTCTCGAGTTCTCCAGGTCCTTCCATTAATAGCTTTGTATTACCTTCTCAGGTTCAAGACCCAATTCATCAGAAAGTTTTGCTTTTGTGCCTCTAGAAGGAAGTTCATTCTCAGCAAACACTTGGCGGAGCTTCTGCAGGTCACAGGAGAACGAAGGCAATACATAAAGTTAATTTACAGTAGCAATAGTTATGCATGCTTCAGATAGAGAGAGAGAGAGAGAGAGGTGATTAATTTTACATGGAGAACACTGACAATCCCTACCTCTACTGCAGTCAGAGGTATTCTACAAGAAGTTTTACTTTTCAAAACAGAAACTAGTTTTCTTTCAACTTCTCCGGATTCATCATTTTGACACTTAGTCTCACTTTCACCAAGAGTCATAAGGCAACTGATAGCATCTGATTCCTTTTCCCTGCACTTCACTTTATTGGGGCCCCAATCTTCATCTTCACTGACTGGTTCATGAGGAAGAGCATCCTTTCCAAACATCTCCTACACACACACACACACATTATACAACGAAAAAAAAATGCTTGTCAGCAACAATGAGATCCAAGGTAAGAATAGACTTCTTGACAACACCAACTCCTGCCCCATCAAAATATTACCAAAGCAGGCACAGTTGCCCATTTAAATGTCTTCCAGAACACTTTCATAGCATTCCTTTTCAACTATTCTTACAGAAGCATTTGAAGGGTCTCAAGGGAACATAGCTTAGAAGTTATAAAACATATAGCTTGAAGAAGATTATTACTCGACTATATACCTAAAAGACAAGGACCAACCATGGTTAAGATTAGAAAGAAGAAAAATGCTACTCATCCATCAAAAAACTTGCTTACTGCATTCTTTTCCACCCAAAAAGTGGGTGAAAAGCAGAGATTTTTCCTTTGCCATTTTCTGTACCAAGTACCTTTAAAGTTCTTGTTTATTTGTTTGCAATAATGGCTAGTACCATTCACAAAGCCGCCCACAAGTTCCCTCAAACATTGGGAGCACTAAATAAGATGACAGAGTCAGCATAGTTCTGAAATGGAAATATCTTGATTCCTTGATAACAAAGGGATCATCAGTGAAATATCTTGATTCCTTCAAACAAAGAATCATTATTTTTCCAAGCATCTAGCTCATTTTTTCTGTAGACCCACAGTCAGCCCCATCTTAATAAGCAAGTAGCACATTCTTCCTTGATTTAAATTTTTATCAGAACCCAAAGGATAGTATATGTTCAATCACTAAATTGAGAAACTATTTGCATCTATGCATATAACAAAGGAAGTCAGAACATTGTCTGAAAATGGGTCAATCTAAAGGTTCCTATAGAGAGTTGACACTTGCCTCATATAACTTCCTGTAGTCAACTGCTTGTCGTTTCCTACGACCACCTATAATTTCCTCACCACTAATTTCAGGTGAATCTGCACAACCATCAATGACGTAATTCCATAATCAACATTAGTCTTACAGCTCAAGATTGTAAAAAGGCTTTTACCATGCAAAGACCAGCTCAAGCTTGTCGAACAGGTTGAATCATCCAAGGCACAAGCATCACTTCCTCCACAATCGCTGCAGCTGTTTCCACCCCTCTTTGGATCGTAATCATCATCTTCAGAATCATCTGAAGGCCATTCTGTCTCGAGATTTGATGATGGAGCACCATCAGGGAATGCAGCCTCTTCTTTGAATATATCCTTCATGAGAAGAAATACTTCTCAATAATGGGAAACAGGAAGCAAAATTACATGAAAGGAAATCTGTTTGCAATATTAAAAAGCTCACCTGCCATTTGCTGTCAACAGAAAACTGGGTGCCAATATGTGCATTCATTGCTTCTACAATTTCCATTTTACATTCACAAAATTTGCAAAACCAGCCTTGATCTTCTGGGGGTACTGTGCAGAATTAATGGGATATTAAGAGGCCATATCATTCACAGTCTGAGAATATAATTGCAGGAGATAATAAAAGAAAGCTACAATTTTCAGTCTCCAGTGGAGGCTCCAGGCATTTTTGGTGAAAGGCACAATTGCAGGTCCCATCACAGAGTACAATATCATTATCTGGAAAAGCGTCTCGGGACTTGCACTTTGCACAGAATATCTAGACATAAAAACCATAGGATAAAATGAACACAATTCCATAACCATTTAACAATTAGGTTTCCTATTTCAGAAAAATAAAATACAAACATACATGTTCATGGTAAACAGATCCATCTGGGGCAATAACAGAGCCTTCAATGCTTCCCACTGAACTAAGCAAATCCAACTGATGGAAAACATCTCGTATTCCTAGTTTGCACTTCAGTATTTGCTTCTTTGCTCTAAGAAGTTCTTTTTCTGGCTTAATCTTTTCTCGACTATGATAACATGGTTAAAACAATTAAAAAATGAAGTGTTCATAAGATAATAGCTTCTGAAGATAAGAACTGATATTTCAAAAGGAAGTTTCTTGGAAGTTTAAGTCTTCCCCCTTTTCCCTCTTCTTGTCGGAGCATATATTGAATGATGATTCTCAACTGCATGCATAAGCCAAGTGATTTAATGTGTTTGTTTGTTTCTTTCTTTCTTTTTCCCTTTTTGTATGCATAAAAAATTATCTATATATTTTCCTTAATAGTTTAGTAATGCATAAGTGAACAGACTATTCACTCAAACAAAAGACATGAGTGGTCTTTTATATGAGAACAAAAAACAGGAAAAGAAAATATATACGACTGATTTACTGTCTCTCAAATGATAGCTGTATTATTTCAATAACATTACGAACCAAAGAACATCCATCTTTTCAGTAACCAGGGTATACAATTATAACAATTGAGCAATGAGTTCCAGGTTTCATTTTGATACACCAAGAAGAGGATACAAAGAATCATCTATTGAAGGCCTTGATTCTATTTTCTCTTACAAATTCAAGCTCGTCGTTTAGAAGTGCTGTTGACCTTTTCCTACTGTCCCCTAACATTGACCAGCTGAGCTCTTCATCTTATACATGGAGTTATTTGGCCTATGCAAATACTTGGAACTAATATAGTTCTCTCTCCCCAAAATGGAGACAAGGGAGGTTATTTCAACATTGCATTTCTTACTTTTTGATTTGGCATTTCTTTCTCTCTTACATTAAGACTCAGAAATCCTTTAAAGCAAAACCAAAATTCCATGAAGGGCAGGAAAAATTAAGATGGTATCTACTGTAGTTTTGCTCTCTCTCCTCTTCCATGTATCTTTTTTTGAGACATTTATGTTCTTTCCTTTATTGACCTCTTTACGAAGAAGGGGTGAAGAGATGGACTATGGAGCCAGAGTAACAGGAAAATATAAAGAGGAACTATTCCTAGTGCTTATTCTTTCTTAGTATCTGTAAGGCATGCTTGTACTCACACACACAACGAACAAGAGCTGAAATTTTAATGGAGCGTATACCTCTGACCTTTCCAGCCTTCCCCTGAGTAGGCATCAATGAGATTCTGCTCTAACTTCATCTTTATCATCAGGTACCTCGTTCTCCTCTGTAACCGACAAGCCTGATCTAGCTCTGTCTGACCTTTTTGCCGCCTCTTACTTTTGCATCTTCTTCTTTTAACGTGTCCAGAGGCATTTGCTTCATTACGCTCAGGCCAATCAAATGCGACATCGTTGTCTCGAAGCTTCTTCAAGGACTTCCTGTCACAGGCTGCCGCATCGCTGCTCCCGTCTTTATGCGCGATATTATTCCCAGTTCTCTTGCTGGAAGAGGCTTCAACTTTTCTCTTCAACGCGGAGGAACCAAGCTTTTTGAGGCTACATTTTGGCGTGCCGAAGATGGTAAGCGAACTATTGCTTCTTTTCTTGAATTGTACCTCTGCAACAAGCTTGGACGAGCAGGAGTTGCCAGATTTCTTATCACCAATTGTTTTCGCAGTGCTGTGCATCCTGAGCACTCCTGTAAAACAGCAAAACTCAATGTTCGAATATCGCAGCAGCACCAAACAGCCATACAGCATCAAGCGAGAATTTCTTGTGCACTTACACAGACAACAAAAGAAACTTAAACTTAATTCTCTCTTCCCTGTTCAATGTTTTGCACATAAGCAGAACCCCATCACTAGATATGGAGGTTTTCCCAATCGCGCCTAAAGAGGCGAACCCAAGCTCGATACTCTAGGCACCTACTGGATTTTAACAATACCCTGGAACAACGGTCCTCGAGCCATGAAGGACGATCACGACCTGCACTCGGCAACTGCTCTCTCAACCTCCACGCATTCGTTTGGAGCAACAGCAACTTTGCTCTGAGATCTGCGTGGACTTTATTTGGCCTGTCGCCGTCTCGAGACTTGAGAGTAGAACGCTGGCAGGAGCTGCACCGGCGTGGAAGGTTGGTAGCTCCAGTTATCTATTAGTATGACGCGAAGGGTCATTCAATTTTGTACCCATTTGCAATGACGGCAAGTTCTCTTTAGTTCTTTAGATAGTCAAATGTACCCGAAGGATAACAGACTCCCATCGTTCTTTGGACGAGGCGATAGAAATAATTTCTCTTTTCACTTTTCCAAGATGGGAATCGAAGGCTCACAGATATGCCAATCAATCCGTCCATTAATTAAACCTTTTTTCTTTTGTGCTCATTTATTTATTAAAATTTCGAAATTGTGCACATTAAACTTTAGAATCTAGATGTCTTACCTGAAAATTTTTAGAAAATTATGGAACAAGAGGGTGTCTTTTTTCCCTAAATATGTAAAACTCGATGGAGCAAGCAGTACAAAAAGGTCTATAGGGGGTGGACCTGGGCTTTAGAGGAAGATAGGGTAGAAAGAAACAAAAAACCAATGTTAAAGGATAACGATGATGTTTACCCTTGACTTTCATGGGAGCTAGCGTCCCCGAAAGGAGGCTCCGAAACAGCAGGTTCCCACGAAAGCAGAAATCCAGATCATGCAGAACGCAGTTTTAGCCGATTCAGAGGTCTGTCAACGGCCTCAGTTCATTCAAATCAAGAGCAACAAATCAACTCTGAAATCGGCAAGCAGAGTCGAAGAGGATCAAAGCCAAGGGCAGCATGAGAAAAGGGGCTCCCACAATCGAAATCAACCTAGATTATACAGTGATGTCTTGGCAGAGAATTGGCCCCCCGATAACGGACGCAGATTGGTATTTGTGCCCACTCATGGTGATGAGCCAGTTGAAATCGGAATGGCAGAGATTGAGCCTGAAATCAAACGCTGGGAATCATCCCTGGTTGGGGACGTGATCAGAGGAAACAGTTATGCAGCGGTCCAGAGGTTTGTTGATGAGAAATTGAACTCCATCGAAATTATGAAGCCAAAACATTCCGGTTTGAGCATGAAAAGGATTGCAACAATGTTCTGGAAAAAGGAGTCTGGTACAATGGTCAAGGGCAGTGTTTTTAAAGTCGGGCCGTTTACCAAACCAGAAGGGCTTTCGGTTCCTGATCAAGCCGGTTCAACCAGTTAGACCCTTAGGTCAAAGACATCTCCATATTTTTGTTTCATGACTCAGAAGTAGGGTGTTATCGAGCCAAGCCAAGCCCGAACCCCTCGGGCTCGAGCTCGGCTCATTTTACTCTAAAGAGTGCTCGGGCTCGGGTTCCGGCTCAACGAGCTCAGAGAAATGATGCTCGAGTTTGGATTGAGATGGTGCTCGAGCTTGATTCAAATGTTTGAGAAGTTCAAAAAACCTGTTAAAGAGCTTGATGAGTGAGCTTGGTTCGAACTCAGTTAGGCATATTCAAGCTCGAGCTCGAGGAGCTCATTTTGAAAAGGTAATTATATTTAGCATTACTTAATGATATTTAGTAACTCTAATAGAAAAATTACACACATTATATTAATATTATATAAGGTTCAATAGGCTTGAAAACCTATCGAACCAAACACTGATAAGTTCGAGCTTGATTTGATAAGGTATTCAAATCTCAAAATTGACTCGGGATTGAGTTTGAAATTTGATAAGCTCAGTTCTTTAACGATAAATTCAAGATCGAGTTCGAATAGTTCGATAAATACTCAGTTCGTTACCACCCCTACTCAAAAGTGACCTTTTTGTTACTTGCAAAATTTTATGTATTATAAGAAAATCTTGACATACTACAATGACTAACTTGTAAATTATCCCATCTAACCCTTAAAATATCAAAATTTCTTCTCCCTCCTTCATATTCTCTCTAACGTATCTCAATTCTCATTTCCCCCCAATTCTTAACCACTTCTTTCTCTTCTTTTACCCACCTTCTATTTTCCCAATTACTTATTTTTCATTTCTTCATCTTCTAATGGGTTGACTTTTTATGTGAACTTTGACCTCAAACTTTCGACTTAATTCATCATTATTTTGCTAGTTTCTTGCTTCTGTTGTTCATTTTTCATGTGTTAGGAGCTATTGGAGGTATAGGAAATGAATGAAAGTAATTGGAGCAAAAATGAGAAAACTTAACAACAAAGAAGGCCAAGAATAAAAGTAATTTGTAAGCCACTTTTTGACCTTTTCCTAGAATATTGAGGCTTTGGTGAAAGCATAGAAGTTGTAGCCCTTTCTCTTAGCTTTACATAGGATTTTAAATCACCTCAATCGGATATTTCTGCACAAAATTATGGCCAAAATACTGAAAGGTATCAAAACTATTAAGTGGTGGTGCCTATGTGCCACAGTTCAAATATCCCCTACTTGAAAATGCACCTTTTGGTGCCCAAACTCCCGGTGGTGCCTAGGCCCTAGGCACCTTGAGCTTGGGCACTATAGCACCAATTTTGGCCCCATCTAGCACCTAGGCGCCTATGCACCCGAAGCAAAGTTATCCCTCATCCCTAATATGAATCCAAGTAGGGATTCTATCCAAATGTTGGTATGTGAGACAAAATGACTAGAGAGACTTACAAGGATCTAGATCCTAAACTTCATCTTCACATTCTAAGCTAGAGCTAGGTTTTTCACTCTTCATCATTTCTTTCATTTTCCATCATTTGTGGAGGCATTTATGAAGATTTACTTGAATAAGGCTAAGAGCACTTGGAGATTTCTTGAAGCCTTGAGGAGTTAAGCTCAATTTATCACTTAAGTTCCTTCTTTCCTTTTTGTTGTACTTGGACACGAATGTCATTTTATGCACTTTCATGTTTATGTTTAATTTAGTTATAAAGTATTTTTCCCTACACTTTTTATTGTTGTAGCTACTTGAATTAGATTAATGACTATTTGACTTTAGTTTTCTGTCAAATGCTTGTTTACTCTTCTCTTGAACTTAATGTTGTGTTAATTAGTTGATGGCCACAATTTAATTGCACCATAAATTACTTTTAAACTCTTGAAAAAGATTAAAAGTGATTGGAACTAGGAGAAGAGTATAATGACTATGGACTTGTTGGGAAACTATTCTAGGTCATTAGATGAATATAAATTAAGCTTGATAATGCCCTTCTTGAACTAGCAATTCGGATAGGGGTCCAATATAGTTTAAGCTTGGGAGAGTGACCCTTTCACTCAGGAAAATAAGGGCTCAATTAATTAACTTCACCAACAAGTAGGAAAACTAAACCATTAGCCTTAATTCACTAGCTAACCAAGGAAAATAGTGAAAACCATAGAAAGTGTGTTTTATAAATTCATTAGAAAACCCCAATTTGCATTGTTTTTGTTGTTTTTGTTTAGTGATAATTTAAGTAGAATTGCAAGCTTAGTTATTTTCATAGTGAATAAATCATCAATTTTTATTTATTTAGCTAAAGTGACTTTCAAGGTAGTAGTAATTGTGAAGTAATACAAATAAAATATCATAGGAATGATATTTTATTCACCTTATCTACACGCGTCTTATGCACTTGTAGATTGAGGTTTTAAAACTCACAACATCCTCCTCTATCTTCATATCTTTTGCATTCATCCAGTTCACTTGTTATTGCGCAGAAAGACCTTATCTCTTCTATTGTCTGACCGATCTATTTCCCTATAAAGTTATTTTCTTTCTTTCATTTCTGTTTCTATAGTCTTCCTTCACAAGGCTAGCTCATACATCTCAACAGCAAGACCATGATCACTGTCATTAACTCCTCATCTTCCATCATGCCTTTGATATTTTTTCTATTCTTAACCTTTCTATTTTTTTTTTTAGCAGCTTGTTTTGACATTTTTTCGGTTCACTATTTTCTTGTGCCCGGTTTTAATAACATTGGTTAAAGGTTGTGGATATTGAAAAAGCGGTCATTTAAATCACTCTAATTTTCATGAGGATGCTTCAAAGGTATCTACATGGTGCAGTAGAAATGTTCATTGGTAGACAACATGTTCACATGAAAAAGTTAAAAAAATAAATCAATTTGATATTTGTGTTCGATTTATTTACATATTAGGCTCATTTTTTTATAATCAGAATTATAAATAATAAGAGTTTAAGAAACCATAAAAGTAACAATATTATGAGCACAAAAAACCCTAGTTCTTAAGACCACGATCATGGAGCAATGTTTCGTAGAGTTCATTAGGTCCACCATATGATGTTGGAGGTAGATATGATAATGCTGACTATCAAAATGCTGGATAACACTTGTAGTGCCTATAAACAATCTATTAGGATCATTAATGAGGTGATGTGATGTGCAGATGCAAATATAAACGCTTCATGGATGGTTTGTAATTCTACCGCTAGAGCAAATTCGCATAAAAGGATGAGGATACCTTTATGCTATCGAGGTGGAGCATTAATACTTAGCTAGACCCAAGCAATTGCACCCAGGCAAGTAGGGCTATGCCAGGCTCTGTCGATAGTAAAGATGTTTGGTCAAGAAATGGGGCTTTAGCATCTAGAATATCCCCAAACACGACACATCGTATAAGGGGGTTAGAGGGGAAGTGGGAGAACTTCTACAAGAATTCCTTGGATAGAGTGAGCTAAAGAAATAGTTCATCCTATTTGACAGATAGCAAGATTTCATCAAAATGAGCATTTCAAAAAGCACTCATTCTTTCGAATCCAACTAGTCCAAAATGTAGAGACAATAAACGAATTCAGTCCAATGAAGATCGCTTCTAGTGAAATAAAAGGGGTGCTAACCATGGCTCAAATGATGGATAAGTTAAGGGAAATGAGAGCAAAAATTTCTTCATAGATCTTGTGATCCCCAAACACTCCTAGAAAAAAGTGATACATTGATTTGGGAGCCATGTGACACCTAGGGTCTACAAAGCTACCATAGATTGCTAGATTTTCCTTTGTAGGCAAAGCCCATGATAAGCACTTCCATAAAAAAAAATTAAATTTCTGCGGATGAATGATGCCCAAACAGGCGTAAAGATAGCCGAGAAATCAAGATGTAGGGCGCAAATCAATGAATTTTCTGTTGGATTGAGATGTCTAAATGATTGGTTCCGAAGCTCAAGAATAATTTTGTTTAATAATGAACAACCCATAACTACTTCCAAGCTAGGACATAAAATCATGTTCATTCAAATGAAAGAAAATGGGAATTTGTAAGATAATATCCATAATCTACAATAGGAAGAGATCAACAAGTACTAGTAGCTTCCAACAATGCTCTGCTTCTCATAAAGATCTAAGACTTGGAGATTAAGATCTCTAACAATGCCCGTAGAAAGAAAACCTAGATATGCTGGTGAGATTCTTGGAAGCCAAGCATCTTCCCAAACCTAGATTGTTTTTCCATTCCCTATAGTTCAATGAATATGGTCATGTAGCAAGGCTTTTGTGTACAATACGCTTTGCCATATGGTAGTTTCATTTCCTGAAGGCTCTGTTGACCAAATAGAATGTGACCTTCCATATTTAGTTGTAAGGACTTGATAAACTAAAGAGTTGGTATTGCCAGTAAAAATACACCAAGAAGTCTTTACAAGTAGAATTTAGGCAGCATCCATTAATTCGGAACTTAAAGTCTAAGGTCTTTGATCCTAAGGCCTCCAAGGACTTTAAGAAGATAGAAAATTCACTGATGTCAAAGATGAAGACCACATTTATCTTAAGTGTCAGACCACCAAAAGCAGATAAATTGTTTGGAGAGATCATTTGGCATAGTTATGGGGGCCTTTAATGATGACATAACATAGATGAGAATGAAAGATAACGTTGATTGGATAAAAGAGCAGCAACGTGGACGTGGATGATTGAGTAGTTTCTCTTTCCAGCTAGCTAAATGCTTCCTGCCCTTATCCACTAGGACTTCCCTGGGTCATTACATTGTGACTAAAATACCACTAGGATTTTTGAAGTTAACCTATTGTTCTTCAGCAATCTCAAAATCCTGTAATGTCTACTGGAGAGTTTGGACAGCTATTAGTGTTGGACGAAAGCAAACAAGACAATCATCAACAAACAATAAATGATTGATTTCTGGGTTAATCTGACTTGCATGAGGACCACTGATAATACCTGAATTTTTTAGTCTCTTAAGCATGCTAGAGAAAGCCAGGGTCCCCTTAGCATATATTCATCCTCAAACTATAAAATATTGCATCATCCTAGAACTATTAAAAATGCTGCAATAGTAATTCTCTATGACCAAATTAAACATTTAAACTAAATTGAAGATCTAAGGAAGTAATTAAATAAAAAATATAAAATTCAAACCAAAGATTATCTCTTCGGAAATTTAAATTGTTAAAAAATTTCTTAACAGCTGGTAAAAAGTTTGACTTGCCAATTTTTTCTCTTTATGAATACAAAATCGTCTTTATTTTAGGAAGAAAACAGGTAATGTTTATCAACCTTAATTTTATATATTATGGTTGAATTACTTTCTTAAACCATCAATTTGGTTTAAATGTCAGTTTAGTCACATAGAATTAGTACTGCAACATTATTAATAGTTTCTTCATGATAATATAATAATTTATAGTTTGAGAATAAGCAACATAGAAAATAATTCAAAGATTATTGGTGTGATTTTCTCTGAGTAAACTAAACTCTTCACTATTTTTAGTAACATTCTTTTTGTGTTCCATTCATTCCAAAATGATGAAACAATTGTTTTTTTTTTCTTTTCCAACGTTTAACTTGAATTTTACAGTTATAAGGAATCTCACGTAATGAGGTAACCTCTGTTGCTCTTGTTTTTTTAAATGGTGGGTTTCTTTTAAAGCATGTCAATCATATCTTTATTAGACTCTATCTTGAAATCAAATGAAAATTGTAAGGTGGATGATTTATAGCCTATTAGCTTATGTAATACTCTTTACAAATTTACAAAGTTATTGCTAAAGTTATGGTTAACTAGTGACACCATATCCAGAACAACATTATTTTGGCTCATGAGCTTCTATCTGCTCTCTATAATACTCTGTGCTCTATTAGCACCTAGATGGCAAAAACTATATGGAAATTAGATATTTCGAAGGCCTATGACAACCTTCAGTGGCCTTTTATAGAAAAGATCCTTTGTATCATGCATGTTTTAGACAGATGGATCCATTTCATCATGCAACATGTGACAACGGTGTCTTATTCAATTTTGGTGAATAGTAGTACCACTGACTGGTTTTCTCCCTCCATAGGCATCTATCAAGAGGACCCGCTATTCTCTTATATTTTATAATTTGTTGAAGCTTTCTCGAGTAGACTATAAAGACTCCAGTCCTAAAGTATTGTAAATGGTATTCGTGCAAGTAGAGAAGGCCTCGAAAATCAACCATTTAATTATGACCAGCCATTCAGGCCATTCATCGGACTCTTCAAGAATTTGAAGTGGCTGCAGAACAACGAGTTAATTACCAAAAGTCTGAATGGCTATTTAGTAATAGTTTATTAGGGAATGTCAAGAATGATATCATCCAGCTACTTCCATTTCGGGTTAGTGATGCCATCCCCTCCTACCTAGCCCTACCATTTGATCAGAATTTATCCCATTACACTACATTTCAATTTCTTGCAGACAAGGTTAAAAAGCATTTAGTTAAGTGGAAGCCAAAGAAATCATATAGGTCACCTCGTCCATCCTAATACATGTTATGTCACTGTTAAAGGTTCCTGTAACTATGTCAGATGAACTATCTAAGCAATTCATTTAGTTTTGGTCATTAGTACCCAGGATAAGCATGGCATTCATCTTTAACAACAAGGTATCCTTCAGCTTCCTAATGGCCTTGGTGGGTTAGGATTAAAAATTTCCACTTATTTAATCAAATTCTACTTGCAAGGACCTTTCGGCACATTTTCTCTAGTGATTGCAATACCCTAGTATATCAAATGCTTTTTGCAAGTATTGAAAGACATATTTTGTTTGGTCAGTTAAGGTTTTAAAAAAATATGGAGAAGTCTTCTGTTTGGATGTGGCCTTCTTAAAGACCACCTGCTTTGGACCATAAATGATGGGAAATCAATCCGGGTTTGGGATGATGCATGGCTTCCAAGTATTTCTCCAACTCACTTAAGTTCCTTCTCTAGGGATGTCTTTAAGGACCCCAATCTTCATTTATCAAAGCTATTTAATTAGAAAACTGGCAGTTGGAAGGTCTCAATACTGAATGATCTTTTTCAACAATAATTAGTGGACTTAATTCTTCAAATCTTCCTCCCTATTGTACTAGATGGTCATGACATTATATCTTGGTTGGGAAGTATCTCTAGAATTTTTTCTACCAAACAAGGATACAACTTGGAGCTTTGGAAGAAGTTTGCCACACTCCTAAATCCTATAGGCAATTCTATAAATTTGCTCATCATCTGGAATTCTAGGTTATCCTTAAGTTGATTTGGGCATCTTATATCCTAGCAACAAAATTTAAACATTTTTTATGAAAATGCTTATCGCAGGCGTTACCAACTCAGGAAAATCTGGCTTCTCATGGTGGATGGATGGACCCCATTTGCCTTTACGCCATGTAGCCTTTAGAACAAGGACTCATCCTTTTTTAGGAATGTCCCAATTCGAATGAGTTGTGGGGAAATTTCTACACCCCCACCTAATCTGCCTTTTGAATCCTGGTTTGGCTAATTTGTTGCAATACTAAAAGTGTTCCTCTTTGGATTTGATTCATTTTGTTTTTTGTATTCACTGTTTAGATTATCTAGATTGGCAGGAATGAATGCATTTTTCAAAATACTCGTTCTTTGTTGTAAGGAAACAACATTTTCTTTCTTCTCCTTCAACCCCCTTCTACTTTATATTGTGCGTGGGGTTACTCTACGAACCAATTCACCCTTTCTGAGCTTGATATTTTCATCACTCATAAAGCATGGAGCAGGTCCAAGGGTTCTGGTGCTGCTGTTTGGGTTTGGCTAGTGTGGAAACACCCTAGACAGCATAGAAGCTTTCTTATCCCTCGATGTGAGTCAACGCTGGAAACTGAACTCTGGGAAATCCATGAAGCTCTATTATTTGCCTCCAACAAACTACATCACCTCTATGACAATCCTCATAAATTGTTCTCACTTTTCAAGTTTTCAGGTACTTTCTGGTATTTCGCTAGTTGATGCTTCGCTCACAATGGTGAACCTAATGAACTTCATGACTCCCTGCTTGGTGGTTTTATTCTCATGTTCTGGGGTCTCCCTTTCAATAACATTGCTACTTCTATGACTTGATATTTTCCTCCATTTGTTTATGTTGTTTCTGATTACCCAAAAACACTTGAATTTAATTATTATTGTTATTTGCTAAAAATTTAAAAATATAATTGAACAAGTTTTCAATTTTTTTGGTTATATATAAACTTTTTGAATTGACATATCAAAATATTAAAGATAAAAAAATTAGAATAATTGGTAAATATATAAATGCTACATCTTTTTTTAGGATGGGAGTCATTTCTAACAATAGGGAAGACATGATCATAGTTCGCTCAATTTGAGATTAGAAAAAGCCTAACACCCGAATAAAGAGAAATATATTTAATCATACGCGAAATACACTTCCAAAACTAGTGCATCTTCACAGGCTAAAATAATTATGCACCATTAAAATTCGTGACACTGGATTCGCTTCAAATGAAAATCTAGAAAAGAAAAAAAGACAAAAAAAAGAAAGAAAGAAAGAAAGATTTATTCTATACTTGAAACATTTCTAGTTTTGAAAAAAAACAAAATTGTGGCAAAAATGTTGTTAAAAGCTGAATGTCAGGCTACATTTGTTGGAAATAAAAGAAAACGAAGTTTAATCTTTCTACTTCCAACAATCTACATAGACCCATTTGCAATCGTACTGGCTGCCTTGGTCCTTCCCAGGACTCATCTTCCGAGCCCACCCAACAAGCCAGCTTATTTGTTAGTGTTTCCAGCCGACCAGTAAAGGAGCATTGTATCTTCCCACAATGAGAGACCAAGGACTCCAAAAAATGCATGCCAAACTCTGTTGGGAACTCAAGCAGTTCCTTTATTCTTGTTTTTCCGCTTCTTTGCACCCAATGAAGTTAGGCCTGTGCCTAGCCCAACAGGCGCTTGATCTGCCTCCTTGGATGTTTGCTCTTTGTTGGCTTCAACTAAAACATCTTGAGCACGACCATTTGCTATGATATCTCTGCTTTCATTAGTATCGTCTGCCTCAGATTTTGTCTCTGAGTTGATTATATTAAGGAGCTGTGACAAAGGTGGCAAAGCTTGAACGGGAACATCATGAGGGCGACCTGCGAGACGCCTAGCAGCAGCTTTCTTCCTGGCCTCTGCTGCTGCCCGAGCAGCTCTTTCATCAAATCCCCTACCTCGAGGAAAAGTCTGACCAAAAACTACATTAAGCGACTTGTGGACAGATGCACCGGGCTTTGGGGAACCTCCTGCAGCAGCAGCAGCTTGAAAAGCCTGCAACAGATCAGGATTGGCCTACAGATGTACAAGCACAAGTCACATAGAATTTCAACAAACTAAAGATAAAAGTCCAAAGTCCCACAACCAACACCAATAAAGATCATCATTACTAACAGTAGTTGCCAGCGGCAACACCTTATCATTCCATTTGGATAAGCAAGCAACAATTGAAGCATGTTCCCTTTTAGACCATGGAAAACACCAGCCAAATTTCGCTGCTACCTTCAGATACAGATTTTTTTGAAGTATTTTAGTGCTACCATAGCCATAGAGGGTATAGATACGACAGAGAAAACACCACTTCATATAATGGTTCATGTGGCGCATAGGGAAAATAGTCTACAGGCAACCACTGGATCAAGTAGCTTTTCTTTCTCATTTTCAACATCCCTGCCAAACAGAGCCTTGGGAGGGGCAATAAACCAGCAATAGTCTCAAAGAATTCTGGAAGGAATAAAGATTTTGATTGAAGTTACCTTCAAGAAATCAATAGCCTTTTGAGTAGAAGTTGTATCTGAATCCTGACCTTTCTGCTTTACAGAATCCATAGATCAAAGAATCAGCAATCTGAAAGACAAAAATCTGCATGGTTAAAAACATACTTAAGAACATATTGACAGCACCAACCTGAAGTTCACGCATCTTGAATGTCTTCATCCAATTCTTGGAGTCCCTAGCCCTCGAGTCCTCCTCACCAAGCTGTTTCACAAGTATGTCATATGTTCTCTTCTCATGCTGTAGCAGCAAACGCAATCAGAGACCAGTTTATATTTTGTGACGAACATTCAGAATATAGAATATCAGGTATACCTGATATGAAAGCTTGAAGTTGCCCATGCAATTCCATGCAATTGCAAGAGCATGGTAGCATACTGCAGTTTGAATATGTTCCTCACCAAGAAGCCTCTCATTCTTTATCAAGGCTTGCTGCAGATAGCGTAATGCAGTGTTCATCTTCCCAATATCTTGGTACATCATTGCTACATTTATAAAGGTTGCAGCAACATCAGGGTGATCTGGGCCAGAAGAAAGACCTAACAAGAGCAATGCCTGGGACATATGCCGTAATGCTAGTTCAGTTCGATTAAGTCCATGGTAGAAAAGGGCCATATTCCCATAACTGCATCAACATATTTAAAAATTGAAGCCACTGGAACAAAAAAGTAGGAATTAAATGACAATTAAAAAACTTAAAGAAAAGAAATCATGCCTATGGGCAGTATCAGGATGGTCTAAGCCCAAACAACGTTCATTTATTATTAGTTCCTTGTGCTGTTGCATAATAGCCCCAGCCATGTCTCCTGCATGATATAGAACCATGGCAAGATACCTGAAAGTTTCAACTGTAAATTATCAGTATGAAATCAGAAACCAAAGCATTGCAAAACTCTATTTATGCTCAAATGATAGAACTAATTGAGAAAGTAAAGATGCAAAGCAACTCATATTACTTGGCATGCAACTCTAGATAACTATACAATTAGCTATTAATAAAAAAGATGAGCAACAAAAGGGCAATACATACATTCATACATATATAGGACTGATAGCTACCTTCTCCCACACATTCAAATTTTGTGCTGCAACGGGTAACCAAGAATAGAAGGGCTATAATCGCAATTTTGGTCAACTTGAGGAATATTTTGCTTTGCTATGAGCACAATGCTTGATGACAGTACTTTATTGTTTTTTTTTTTTTCGATAAAGAAAATCCACTTTAATAGTCACTTTTCCCGGGAAGTCATTGAAAAACTGAATGCCTTTTTTTTCTTTTTACACTTTAGGTTATTCAAAAATTAGTTTATTTTCTTAAAATACCAAAACAGGTTTTTTGGCAAACTAAAGCAAATAAACATTCATTTAGGGATTTCCAGGAAAAAAATACTTATCCAAATATCACATTTTCACTTTCAAGTCATAACCCTCTTTTCATACAACTTTTTCTTAGTTATGAATCTAAGGATTTTTTTGCAATATTTTCAATAAATTTTTTATTACCCATATTTCAAAGTTCTTTTTTTTTTCATAATTTTCTTGGAAAACCATGAAATGACATAAATTCAAGTCACCAAAGTTAAGGAACACATATTATGTGATATTAAGATAATATGTAGTCATAGACAACTGGTTAGAGTTCAAACCTTGATGAGTACTTATAGTTTTCTTACCTTTAAATAACTAATTAATGGGGTTGACATAAATAGGATAGGAAGTATAATTTCTCTTACACCTTTATTCTTATAATTATTTTAAATATATAAAACTTTAACTTTCAAATAGTACAAGTGACGCATAAATACTCCTAAACTTCCAGTAAAATTATTGAAAATATCTGAAAATAGTAAAATTTTGAGTTGTGGTAAAGTTAGGAATATTTATTCCTCACTTGTACTACTTGAAACTTACAAATTTTTTATGTTTAAAATAATTATAAGAGTAAGGGTGTAAGAGAAAGTATACTAAGTATTCTATTTATGTCAGCCGCATTATTAGTTGTCTAGAGGAAACAGAACCGTAAGTACAAATCAAGATTTGAACTCGAATAGGTCATCTATGAATTGATATTATCTTAATCTCCAATAATGTGTTCCTTAACTTTAGTGACTTGAATGTTGTGTCATGTCAAGGTTTACCAAGAAAATTATGAAAAAGAAGTTTTGAAATATGGATACAATTGAAAATATTTGAAAATACTGCAAAAAGAAATCCTCAGATACATGACTAAGAAAAAGTCAAGTGAAAGAGGGTTAAGACTTGAAAGTGAAAATGTATTATTTGAATAAGTATTTTTCCTGGAAATTTATGTAAATACTGAAAGGATGTTTTGTTTGTTTTAGTTTTTTTTTTTTTTTTTTGGCATTTGTACAGATAAAGGTTTAAGGTACTTATAGTTAAGGGAAGGAGGATGCCCACTTTTTTCAAGACCAAGGCACCCAAACCAGCATCAGACCATTATATTGGGGGAATGAGGGGGTCTGGGTCCAAACCCTGGACCTCCCCAGTGTTCCGTTAACCACCACACTGGGAAGCCAGAAACTGCAATGAAAGAGGACAGAGATCTGATCTTATTGTACATATCCAGAAACTTTCTAGTAACTTCTTCAGGTAGAAAACTACAAATCAACAAGAAGCTTTAGTGTAAATGACACCCCTTTTAAGTTTATGTAGCTTGTGATGAGAACAGGTGTTAGGAGGTAAATGAAAACCCCAGTGTTCCCCTAACCACCGTGCTGGGGATGCCTGGGATGCCATTTTTTTTTTTTTTCTGAAATAGAGGTTTTTTGCTTTTGTTTACCAAAAAAACCCTTTTTGGTATTCTAAGCAAATAAAATTATTTTTAAATGATCTAACATGTGGGAAAAAAAAAAGAGAGAGAGAGAGAAAAGAGTACAGATTTTCAATGACTTCCCGGAAAAAAAAGTAACAATTAAAGTGGATTTTCTTCATTAAAATACAATAAAGTACATTCGTTGCTCATTAGGAACATAACAAGCAAAATGTTCCCCAAGTTGAGCAACCTTGCGATTCTAGCCCAACACCTTGTATTCCCAAAGTTACTAGTTGAGGCACAGAATTTAGAGGAACAAGTGGAGTTTATTAGCACAAAGGCACAAAAGAGGTATGAGAGAAGGTAGCTATCAATCCTCAAATAAAATCAAAGTGCAGGTAGTATTTTTAATAAACAAACTGTGATTCCAAGAAATGAATTCCAAGGGTATAGTTGTGTAATTACCTACAGCAATTTGCAACCTCTCGATGCAGTGGACCAGTCACCTAAAATCAATAAGAGCATATTTTACGGTGACCTGAAATGCTAAAAGCCTGAAACCAAAAAAATGAAATAGCTCACCTGTTGAAGTATAGAAAATGCCTCCGAAAATAACGTATATGCATCATTAAGCATTCCCTGGAACACAAGAGGTGGTCTTATTTCACGATTCTAAGATCAGGAAAAACATATCTCAAACAATGCACGGATTTAAATAAATCTGAAGACTTTCTGTGCACTAAAAAATTGTGAACATGGATAACATAAACGGAGACCATGTTACCTCAGCTAGTTGGACCTTTCCCAGCTCCACAAGCTCTTTAGCCTCCAAACATACAGGGACAGAATGCTTAACTACAGGTTGGAGATTTAACACATCTGCTGTTTGGAAAGGTGCTGCCACATTCAGGTCATACTTGCGTGCAGCAACAGTTATGCCCAGCTGTGAACAATGTAGTGCAACTTAAAACCACTCAGATTCTATACACTTAGTTGCCAGTTGTGTTTATGGAGATAACATAAGTGGTAAACACTAGACAGAATAGTATCTTATGAAACAAATTGTCCACAGTTAATTTTCACTTTTTTACAGAAGTTACTCTAGAACAGAAAGAGTTCAAAAGACAGCACAATCTTAAGAAACAAGCATGAACCTAATGAATACCTTCTGGCAGAAATTACGTAAAACAGAGACTTTTTTCACACATGACTGTGAATCATCAGGAAGATAAAACTGCAAGAAAGACATTATTAGTATCAATTTTCTATAGCAACTGTAAATCAGTTTAATCCAACCTTTCTATTACTTAAACAACCTAATATACTGTAAGAAATAATAGTACCTGATATTTCAGCTTTGCAAATTCTTGAATGTCAGACCAGAGAGTTTCTGAGCTAACATTTACATACACGGAAACATTCTTCCTGGCAGATGCTCTTTTCCACCTGCTATGATTCCTAGAACTTTTGCCCGAAGTATGATGAGCTACTTGGTCCTACAACCATTCACATAGAAGAACAGTATATGAAATCTGCCATTAGACAGATTGATGCTTTTCATAGTTTAACAAAAGGTCTTCCTTAACAAAATATCATTCAAAACTCAAAAATCTATCCTCCACCTTAGCTGACATACTTTTTTGGTTTTAGGTTGAGGACTAGAGCTTTTCGCACCAACAGCTTGGCAATTTCCAAAGAAACAATTCAGGAAGTGGCAGATAGCATGTCCAAGATCATGATCCTCCGTCTCTCTCAAAATATCCTACATAATCACATATAGCAAAAGCAACAGTTATAGCCATTCTTAGGGCCAACAAACTGATTATGCCTTTCCCATATCTGAATGAATATGCACAATTGGTCTGGATAACAATGAGGCGTACACCACAACATAAGCCTTTACAAGCCATACATAAGTACCTTCTTAAAAGGGATCCTTCCCCTTCCCCCATTAATCTAGATGCCCATATAGATTTGTGAGCGTTAAAGTGGGGAGGTGGGGCATTTGCTACACCCTTTCACAGCTTACATCTGTTTTACAAGGGTCCATGATGATTTTTTATATCATCAGAAGTATATTGCAAGAATGCCAAAGCAAAGTATAAAATAATATGAGTGGGACAGGGAATGTTGGTGAAGAAGGAAATTTAACACTTCACACGAATAAGGTTGAAAACCTCGAGATTTTCCAAATGACACTAGTCTAATACCAAAATCCAACTGATAAAATACAAATTAGATATAAAATCCAACTAACAGTTATTTTTCCAGGCAGGCTTGCCATAGGTGAAAAGCCAAGGGTTACCTACAAAATTATGACTGCACTGCACACAACCCTTAAAAACTAACTATTAGCATACAAGAAAACAGTGATCACCTTAAGGATGTGCTTCGCAGAGCGGACTACAATCTCATTAGAACAAAGATCCCACAAATGAGGCAGATGTTTGGTTCCATTGGCAACCTGTTATAAAAGTAGGCATAAGATGGCAGTACTCTGCTAAAAAAATTGATATATTGCCTGATGATTTGAATGTGACAACAAAGAGACGTAACTAAAACAACGCAAGAAAAAGAATACTATATGACATTACCTTCCCAATGTACCGAACATTAATGCCATGGGCATGAAGCGCCTCAGTCAATGACTGGCCGTCCATTGGTGAAACCTCCAAAGTACAAAGATCTTGAATAAATTTTGGAATTGCAACATCTACAAGATATGAACCAACTTTCCTCACATTTTCCTCATCTGCTGCCATCTCCTGATCCACCGAATATCATCTAGGGAGGTTAGAGCTTGATAAGCAATGGCGAGAAGAAGGAATCAATACAAAGGACAAACCTCCAAACCCCCTGTCAACTGGAATTCAGTGAACACATTCGGGTTAAATTGTATTTCCTCACATGAATCAGAGGAGCCCACATCTTCAGAATCATTTTGCTTGCACACTCCACTGCTTACTAGTTTTCCCAAATCCTACACGTCCATGGAATAACAAAAATTAGGCAATAAATGACACATATTTTGTCCTAAAGCAAGCAGAGCCATCATCCCCAACCTCATCTCACCCAAATCAAGTTGGATTCAAGCACAAAATTGACAATTTTGACAAGCTTTTAGATTTATTAGGGGTTACTGTATAATCCATAAAAAATATTACCATTAAAATGCACTTTTTCGGTGCTTTTTACTAAATTTCCTCAAGTATTGAACCTTCTGCACTTGATCCCAAATAACAGACAGGTATTACACATTTAACATGCCAAGTTATCCATTCCATTCTGACATTCATTTATTTAAATTCATGCATACGCAGGCTAGGCATCTCAGAAAGTTAGACCTATGAAGCAGGTAAATCATAAGACACCGTAGAATTTGATCCAATGAGCCATCACTGCCTTATATTGTGCTTTGGTTCAGCTTATTATCCAGTGGGATATTGATGCAATCGCCTTGCCAAGGGAGCAAGCAAACCATAATTCTTACCTTTCCTTCCAGTGGAAGCCATTTGTCCAATGAGTTCACAGCATAAGATTGGAAGGAAAAGAGTCCATTCTTTAAGCAAATAATAAATTTAAAATTCGAACTTAAGCTGTCATTTTTTATAATCAAAATGAAAAAGCAATTTAACATTATTTCAGAAGGCATTAGAAAGCCCCCATTTTATGCAGGAATCGTTCCAAATATTTAGCATCTAACCATCTTATATAATGTTTAAAGTTGTGGTGTTGTTGAAATTATTTTCATCTTTTACTTAATCTGTAACTAGACACTAATTGATTGAGAACAAAATCAGGGAAGGAGTCTTGAACAATTTGATTAAATCCAATGTAAACCAATAAATGTCCAGAGTCTAAATATAGGACCTGGGAAGAGGGACCAGGGTACACCTGAATTTACTAGGATAAAAATAGTGAAAAAAAAAAAAAAGATATAACTCTTAATGCTCGCAGATGAAGCATGTATGAATGCTTTGCGTACAATAATGAGAGGAAAAACAAAACAAGAATGAGGCATGGAAGCAAGCTAAATAGCCTAATAGGAATGTTACTTTATGATCATCTGAAGTTGGCCCTATGCTGGGCCCATTCTGAACAAAGTCTGCAACTTCACCAACTTCTGAAGCAGAAGTGGCTTTATCAGCTTCCCCTTGTGATTTACACTTGAATTGTGAGCTCTCTGCAGCTTGAGCCTTGCCATTTCAAAGAACCATATGAGATATAACCAATGTCACGTGAACAGCAAATTTTTTAAGTACAACCAACATACCTGGCAAAAAGAAGTAATTATTTCTGGCCTCAAAATGCAGAACCGAGATCCAGGTCCCATGTAATTTGCATCACGTGGACTAACTCTCATCAAATCCAGAAGATAATGCCTGATATGGAAAATTAACAAGAGAGCAAGATGAACATGAAAGGGAAGAGCAAAAGTAATGAGCTCATGAAGGCATTTGAACCTAGTCCCATTAATGCGCTTCTTGGAAGTGCAAGAATGGAACCACTTAGTGTTGTACATTAGAAATCATTAAAGCCTGATCTGCATCATTATACAGAAGTTCATTAACAGCACAAATCTACCTAAATCTTTATGATTGATTTTCATTGCTCTCATGTACCTAATAATATGCTAACAAGCTACTTTGGCTGTTTCTGATGGACATCATATCAAGTATGTGCTCAACAAGATGGTTTTACCGCTTTAGGGAAAAAACTTTCCAGAATTAATTCAAAAATGTCATACTCTTGCAGTTTACATGGTTTTGGATAGTTGAAAGGTAAACACCGAAACAAACAAATGACTCATTCTTGTACTTGGGTAGACACCAAAATGAACAAATGACCATTAAATCCATTCTATTGTACTTGGGATTTACACAACAACAATGGTATTGGTACAACAGCTCTGAACAAGAGAATACATAATTATCACTGCTGTTTTCCATTATTAAACGAGTCTTACTCCTCATTCTTGTCTATTTTTGTTTCATCTGGCTTGGTTGGTACGAACATATTATTTATTGCAGGTTAGCATATACAAAAGTCCTTGAAGTCCCCAGATCAAGGCAACCAACACCAAATTGTATTAGCCACAATCACATCAATGCAAACTGTAGTAGCACAAAAGATTAGGATTGTCCAGCTCCAGAAAAAAAAACTAGCATAGAAGGAATTTCAGTCACCTATCATCACTCCCTACAATGCCTTTGCATTCAACTGGTGCAGCTAACTTGAAGATATCACCTGATCCATCAAGGACCTTATGCTCTTTCAGATGAAGGTGCTTGGCAGCCTCAAGAACCTGCAAATATATATCCTAGGTTTAGGGACTTAAATAACAGATGCACAAAGACATTAAATAACACTGAAGTTAGCAGAAAGGAACAGAAAACTTCAATCAAAAATTTGTTATACATTTTTGTCATGCATTTTCAAGTACAATACAGAATAAATGGCATTACAGCATAAACGAAGCAACAATATCCTTACTTTTGAATGAAAATCCTCATTCCAGCATATTTTCTTGCCATTATCAACAGAACCATACAGGAGAGAATCTGATTTATCACCTTGAAGAATGCCGGGCAAGACACTCTACAACAAAAAAATCATACCAACAAAAATTTATTCATTGGTGATTGAGGCAAATGGGGAAGAGGATGTTTTCTTGAGTTCAAAGATCAGCCCTTTAAACAAAAGTAGCAAAAAAATATTGCATTCAATTAAACATACACCTGAGCCACCACTCTGTGACCTCTGTAATCAATTATGGCCATAGCAAGATTATAAAGGCCCGGGACATCAGCCTCTTGGTATGCCTTTGTGCCTTTCAAGTCATTATTCGCAGAGGCATATGTAGCTTGTTCACTCTCGACCAACTTTGTCTCAGCAGAGTCTTCATTTGATTCCAATAAGCTTTTGGTATCACTTACAACAGAGATGGGGCATTTTTCACTTTGTGCAAATCCACCATTCTTTTCCAGCATATCCACAGATCCCTTCCCAATTAAACCAACTGATTCTTTTCCAGTTTGATCACTCAAACATAAATCTGACGCATGTCTCTTTGACAATTGTTCAATATCAGCATCCACAGCAAAACTGAAGAATATATTATTGTGGACATACCTAATCCAATATAATTGGGTCACCAAGAAAAGCTCAAACAAGAAATATACATAGATGTAAGGAAGTCATATCTTAAGCATAAAATATCAAATCAATGTTAAAAGTAAACAAGCTTTGCCTGTAATTTGAGATGCCACTGACAACTATATCAAACTTAAAATGTAATACAAGAATACAATAAGTTTTACTACAACAATCATGATGCTCCAAAACAGTTCATGGACTGTAACTAACTTGAATTATAAGGGTTAATCTCTGTTAACTGCTAGGCCACATGCTTAAGCATGTACATGTTTGCATGTATCTAGACTATTATACATACACAAATATTTGTATGCATGCATGTATGCATGAACATATATGTGTGTGTGTGCTGCATGCATGTGCACACACAATCATGCACACGTAGACAGTAGATAAGACAGGCATAGAGATGAATAAATAGATAGACTGAAATTAGTGGAATTCATTTAGATAATACTAACATGTGAAAACACTCTGGATCAGTGGGATTTATGGGAGGTATACATCTATTTATCACCCCAATAGCACCACTGGTAGCTGCATCAACAAAGTCAGAGGTCACTTTGTACAAAGCCCTATCTCTCAAAATCCTGCAATAATTATCAGCAACAAGAGTTAGAAATCAGTGGAACCTAGTGAAAGAATGATTTTCATATGCACCTTTCTTGAGGAGTTGAATGAGGAAACTCCCGACAAGACTGCAATTCTTCATTCCAGTCTCTTTGCATGCCAATTAACTCACTACCATATGAAAGAGTCACTGCATCCTCGGCTCTTGCCGAATCACGCTTGTGATCTGAAAACAATAGAAACAAGAATAAGTTTATGAGGATCAGACACAATATTCTATGAATTCAAACCAAGGGTAAATTCTGCAGGTGACCTCCGCCATCGGCCATGAGAGAGAGCAATCATGGATGTGCAGACCCAATAGGAAAATAGCAATAATACAGAAGCATGCGCCCTGGCCCCCTTAAGATGGTAAAACCTTTAATTTTTAAGGCTAAATGCATTCTAGCCCCTCCTTAAAATAGGTAAAATTCTCTCATACGAACCATAATTTAGGAAACTATCGGTTTTGGCCCCTCCTTCGTACAAATGCTGGGTCAGACCCTGATAGCAAGTTGTATTTGAAACTCATTGATCTGAAACCATTATTCTCTTCTAGTTTTTTCAAGCAGAGACTAAAGCTCAAACCTAGGTCACACCAGGTGGGCGAGGAGCAAAGCTAAAACGCATCCAAATTGTGAATTTAGGGAAAAACAAGAGCGGCTCAACAAGTGCCTTACATATGTGAATGTGATGTATACATGTTTTAATAATTATTTCTTCATAGCTAACAATAGCCTTTGGTATCAATTTTAAATTTGAGATAAATTGAAAACGTTGAAATAATGATAATATGGAAAGAGAAGGATCCAATTTGATTTAAAATTGAAGTTGTAAATAAAATTGCTGATTAATTAAAAAAAAAACAAACAAAAGAGCTCACAGAACAGGAGTTGAAAAGTTGCAGGATTTCTGAGCCCATAAAGCTTGTTTAATGTGTATGCTACATGCAAGCATCTCTTGTGTTTTCTAAACTATTCACTTAAGTGCTCAAGCATCTTGGTTTGTGCTTGGACAGCAGCCACCTGTTAAACCTGATTGTATGTTTTGCCTCTGAATTTGCAAACTGAAAATTAGTTAACGTGATCTGAGAATGATCCATATTGGATTCACAAATTTGTAATTGAGGCTCAGTTTGGCACCTTGTACCACAATTTTATGTAACAAAGGTCAAATAAAAAGTGCTGCAATCTCCTTTCATAAATCATTACACTCTCTAGCAATATGGGATTCAATCATCAATATTGGCAAAAGGAGTCTATTTAAAAGGCTGTTTGTAACCTTCATTTTTAGTTAAAATTACTTCTTTTAACAAGATATCTGACATGCATGCTAAAGTGTAACAGTAGTATAAATATTTTTCATGTCAACGAAAACCAAAGGACATTTGAGGCATAAAGCTGATAATCACAGAAACAACAGCCATGAAGATACCCTAAACCCTAATCTAAAACTCTGATGGCCAAAAATGGAATTAAAGGGTAAACTACAAGCGCTGCTCCCAACCTTTCATTATTGTTCCTGTTCTAACCTTAACCTTCATTTTGCTCATATGATACTCTAACCTCATTAAAACGTTTCATTTTGGCCCCTTTTTGAACGAAAATCATTATCTCGGGCATAACATGCCATGCCAGCATAGGATTGTTAGGGAAAAAACTAGTTTTAACTCCCTGAAAACTTTCTCTTCACCAAAGAAACCTAAAAACTTTATAACCTACCGATCCGACCACCCTTGTTGCCACCTGAAAAAAAAAATTCAGAATTTTAATCGGTCTTCATGGTTGGGTAGCTTTTTTCATCCACTTTAACTTTCTCTCCCGCCATTTCTTCCAAAACTCAGCCAATTTTTGTAAATAAAGCTTCAAAGATTCGGATATCACAATTTTCAGATACAGATATACTATGAGAATCCGTTGTTGGAACAAATGATAAAAGAGACAGTTACAAAGGATGAAAAATGCTATCAAACCATGTTGGCCAATCAAATTCTGGAAAAAAAAAATTTCCCGGCGTGGTGGCACCACATCGCCAATGAGTTTTCCTGCAGCGGCACCACCATGCCAGAAAAAAAATTCCAGAATTTTAATCGGATTACATGGTTTGATAGCGTTTTTCATCCTCTTTAACTTTCTCTACCATCATTTCTTCCAAATCTCAGCAGATTTTCATATATCTGGATTTGAAATTTTGAAACCCAAATCTTTGAAGCTTGATTTACAAAAATCGGTTGAGTTTTAGAAGAAATGACAGAAGAGAAAGTTAAAGAGGATGAAAAATGCAACCAAACCATGAAAACCAATTAAAATTTTGGAAATTTTTTCCCGGCATGGTAGCGCCCCTGCCGGATAACTCATAGGCTCTACAGCGCCACCATGCCAGAAAAAAAATTTTGTTATTTCTTCCAAATCTCAACAGATTTTCATATACCCGCATCTGAAATTGTGAAACCCAAATCTTACAAGCTCGATTTACAAAAATTGGTTGAGATTTGGAAGAAATGGCAGGAGAGAAAGTTAAAGACGATGAAAGAAGCTACCAAACCATGAATACCAATTAAATTTCTGAATTTTGTTTTTCAGGTGGTGACGAAGGTGGTCAAATCGTTAGGTTCCAAATTTTTTACGTCTCTTTAGCAAAGATAAAGTTTATAGGAAGTTAGAACTAGCTTTTTCCCTTACAATTAGATGCTAGTGTGGCATTTTCTATCCAAGATAACGATTTTCGTCCAAAAAGGTGCCAAAATAAAACATTGAGATTAGGGTATCGTATGAGCAAAATGAAGGTTAGGATTAGAACTGGAAAAATAATAGGTTGGGGGTAACATGTGTAATTTAACCTAGAATTAAAATGCCAGGCTGAACAAACAACTAATGCAAACCAATAAGTCAGGCTTACCAGGAATGGGGTATAATCCAAGCCACGAGTTTGGTGGCAAAAGAGATTGAACATTTTCAAAAGGATGTGCAGCAGACTTCCTCTCCATAATCTCCCGAAAGGCTTCAAAAATAGAAACAAGGGAAAACTATGAGAGCTTTCTAAAGGTTCAACATATTTAAGGTTCTGCATCCATTATCCTTGTACCTTTTTTGAACTTAGAACTGATCTTTTGCAGAAGTCCAATAAGTGTTGTTGATTCACTACTAGTTTTAGTTGGCCTAGGGTCCAGTACATTCCCAGTGGTAGAATTCACATAAAACATCATTGTTGTTCCGCTAATACAGTACTTGTTACCCTCCAACGTTATAATGTCCAGGTAAATCAAATCTCCCATGAGCCTATGACAACAAAAAGGTTCATCATATTGCTAACATGTGTTAGACTATAGACAGGAAGAAGCAAACATGTATAATGAGTCCGTTCAGAAGAGCAACTTGAATACAAAGAAGAGAATTTAACATAATTGCCTTCGATAACTTGGTGGAGGATTCAATGATGAAAACACAATGCTCTCCACAGATTTTATCTCTCTTGAGGAGGGTGCTAGCAATTTGCCAACTGATCCAGCAACATCCTCCATAAAACCCAGGCCATCAAGCTCAGGAACGTCAATTTTCATGGCATCTATAAAATGGAAAGGTATAAATTTCATTGTTGTGTTCCCACAAGTGATATTCCACCAATGCAAAAAAGCAGAAATAGCAATAAAAACAAGTGCAGCAGCAGCAGCCACATTGAAGTCTTAACTTGCTTTAGTAATTCTCGTTTATATCTCCTTTATCTTAGTTATCTTCTCAGCAAAGGAGTTGCTTTGCCCATGCAGGAAGCAGCAATGTTGTTTTCAAATACTAGTCAGTTTCTGTCAGATATACAAGCCTGAATGCAGTTAACTTATGAGAAGACAATTCAATAAAAAAAAGGGAAAAGTTGCCTATTTCAACCAAAATTGAGCCTTGATTGATTTTAGGGTTCTCAACAATAAGTCCTCATTCTTCTCAAACACCAAGGGCAAACAAAAAGGCTAAAAAACCCAAAACACAATCTTGATCCACAATCACCCCTTAACATGATCCATCTCTCATGAATACACCAGACACACTATTCTAAATTCTTAAGTTCAGATGTTAAAATAGGGTAGGTAATTAGAAGGGAGCTACAGACCTCTTGAATCCTTACCTTTATGTTCTGCAGCTTCATGTTGTAGTGCAAGTGATGTTGAGAGTGAGGCATGAAGTGTTGCAAGGGAAAGCAAATCTCTAGTGCGGTTAACATGAGCCCGAATAGACCTCTCATCATATAATGCTGCAAAAGACAATTGACGTTAAAACCCTCACGGCAGGGGGAAGGGGGGGGGTGTGGGGATTATTCGCAAAGGTTTCACCAGCATACCAGAAACCATCTCCAAGGAGCAACCACCAGCAGTTATGTCAGCAACTTCAGATATCTCATTGTAATCTTCGAGATGGTAAGTTGAACCATCCTTAGCATGAAGCAGTAAGTCATAGCATGTAAAATAACACGTCTCTGGAGCATCAAGAAGGAATTGTCTTATGTCCATGACAGAATCTCCAGGATTCAACTGCCACAAAGAAAGAAAAGAGTCAATAACAATAATTGCACACTGAAGGATGTGATAGCAGCTGTGCAAGAAAATGAACAATTTGGATCAAGAGAACCAGAACCATAGGCAGGAAATAATCAAGGGTAGAGTATGGGGAGCATGTTTCGTTTAACTTATTACTCTCTGAGACATGCAAACAGAAAATGCAGAAATTTTATTGGTCAAGGCTCGCACCTGTAACTCCAGCTTCTCTCCACTTTGAGTTTTCACGGGTACAGGATAAAGATGCAGGTCTCCTGCATTTACAATAGGTCATGTTTTGACAGAAGACTTCATAGTTCGTTATGTCATAGGGCTTTATTTGGAAACAACCTTCTCATTCACAGAAGCATTGATAAAAATGCATAGTTCGATATGTTGTGCATACATTGACATCAATATGCACCCATACGAATTGATTTGAGAGAATTCTTAAAGTCATGCGTCTGTATAAACAGATGAAAATCTCATGACTGAAACATGTACGAGTTACCTTGCTTGACTTGGGTTGCAGGTGCACCGTTTGCTGCTTCAGTTTCTGGTGAATCTACCGTTGGATCAGATGACGTGGTTGTTTCATTAGCTGCATCACTCTTGGGAGGCTCAAAAGTAGTTCCGTTATACTTCAAACGAGAATGATCTGACGAGACGGTTGATTTTGGAGAAGCGGGGGAGTTTTGCGACCCCCTTCGACATCTCCCTTTGTTATATTTTCCAGCCATTTGCAGTGCCTACTCAAAACGAAAAATAGGAGAAAGAACAACATAACTCAATTTACTTGTATTCGAGTTAGAAGATATCATATGAGTGCTTCTGCTTTGAACGACTAGAACAGGAGCTCATAGTAGTCTAAGACTCTGAAGTAACCAACGCACAACACAAGGCGTCGGCATAATCTCTGTTACTCCACTCACAGATGGTGATGGAAAACGAGCGCCCAGAAATAACAAATAAAAAGAACCTGGATTAGTATTTATTCAACTATAAATACCTATGGAACTTCAGGTTTCCTTGGGCATTGTCAGCGTGAGCACCCTGCTCTCCCAATTTAGTTTTTGAGCAAAATCAGAATTAAGGACCAGCGAAATTACCTGTGGGTTTGCAGGACCTAGAGTCGCTGGTCACTGGTTCGCGCCACTTACCACCCGACGGAGAAACGACAGGGAAATAGGTCTCCGTTGCGGCAGTCAGTAATCGTAGGAGAGCCCGTTAGGGTTTATACTCGCGAAGTGGGAGGTAAAAAAACACGTCGTAATGAACATTTTAAATGGTAACCTGAAAGTCTATTCTGGAAAATGCAACAATCCTTATGTGAGCAATAAACTTTGTAAACTTAGTCACATGACCCCTTTAGTTTTGGGAGAAGATCAAGTTCAGTGCTCTAACTATGCCTATTTGGTTCTCAAGTCTTATAGCTTTTCTAATTTTTATTCAAGTCCTAGAATTTTAAAGACATTATCAACGTTAGTCCTAAGTTGGATTAGCAATGAGCATTCACTTGAATTAGTTGGAAACTGATCCAAATACAAAGATTTGATCAACTTTTGGTTTTGATAAAATTTATCTAAATCATCCAAATTACATGTCAAACTCGATCCAAATCATCTGAATCACATTTCAGTTTATTTAATTCGACTATTGGATTTCTCTTTATAAGATCCAAAGCATATTACAATGTCCGAAATATACATTTGGCCCCTCAACTTACAAAACTCAAGCAAGTAAATTAACAACACACTACTCATTAAATATTGACCCTAAAGTCTGCAAGCTAGTCCAATTATTAGTTGGAACTTAGCTTCGACCTTTCTTAGCACAAATGGCTCACAACACATATATAAATAAATATGAAAGTAGGTAATTTGATTGTATGGTCATTTCACATGTTTTTAAAATTTGAAATAAATTCTCAACATGACACCTGCACATTCAAATTAATGACAAAGTAATACTTGGCAATTTTCGATTACACCCCCATAAGTAGGGGTATAAGCCACAACCCTAAATTTGAACCCAAACCTAAACCTGACCCTAAATATCAGGGTTTGGGTTAGGTTATAAGAGAGAAAGATAAAAGTTCTAGGCAACCCGACCTGACCCATTTACAATATCTCTAAAATCAAGTTAGGTTAACCTGATATGACCCAATTCTTCTATGTTTTCAAACCATTTCTCATATTCATCCCAGCCTAGCACACAGTCCCATAACTAGTACTATCTAACCCTCATCCAATCATAACCCAGCCCACTTCTCTTAGGCTAAGCCTAACCTACTTTACCACTCTTATACTCCAACCCTAAAACACAACACTAGTTTTTTTCTCAAATCTCGACCGTCACTTTCGACCATCTCTCTCGACCGTCACTTTCGGTCATCTCTCTCGACCATCTCTTACCTCTCTTGGCTGTTTTTCTTACTATTTGTCTCGTAGAGGCTAGCCAAAGCTTTACTACTTCACTACAGTTGCTAACCTTGAATCTTCCAGTTCCATTGAAATACCATTGGCAGAGGAGGATGACAAAGAGGGTGAATCCGTCAAAGGAAAGGGCAATGTAAATTCAGTGAAGGCAAGGGTGGCACTATTCTGACAGAAGGCAAGGGCGGGCAAATATTGTATCATTTTTTTTTTCTAGTGGAATTTAATGGAAATATTTATAATTTCTGGAAAAACTATCAACTATTGTGTTTGATAATCTGATAAAGTTAAGGGCTCTAGTATTGTTTTTCCTTTTTTTTCTAGGATAAAAAGAATGTGTCTGATAATATCAATTTTTTCACTGGCATCTTAAAAATGTCAGGTCAATCCAAACCTAACATGATTTAAATCGGGTTAGAGTCAGTTCGAGTTATGACTAAAATAGGGTTAGGTTAGGGCCAAAGTTATTCGAGTTAATGACACACTACAGAAATTGGGTTTCAACCCAAACTCGACCTTACAACCCGAACTTTCACCTTTACCTAAAAGATAACATGTGTTTTCATGCAAGTTGTGATCAATTTTATTTCAATCACTTTAACACTTATTTACGAGACATATAATCTCTTATTTAGACATGCGTCATTTAGCTATTTAAAATAGATTTAATATTTTGTTACTATTTTATGTCAAAAAAGATTTTGAGCCTACATTCACCCACCTTCAACATGTTTAGTTATTTTAAAAATCATTTCCAACCCACATTTTTTAAATATAGTTTTTTTATTTTATTTTAAATATATTTAATTATTTAAAAATTACCCACATTTTCTGGAAAAAAAAAAAAGTTTGATTTTATGCAAATTCCACTTTAAACTCACGAACCTCAATGTTCCAACCCATTACGCCATTTCTCCATGACCTTTTGATAGTTACATCAATGTATCTATAAATTCAACAGCCAATTACATTTGCACTCTCTACACTTACATAAGTAAACTTGTCTGTACTAGTGAACCCTCTAAAGTAGCTGTAATTTTTTATATTCCTCTCAAGTAGTAGCAGCATGTGCCTGCTTGTCAACCTTTCTTTACAAAGTATCAGGTTGTAAAATTTCACCATGACTTCTTAATTTTTGGAAGGCAACAACATATCTTATAACAACATATTTTATTTATATTTCCAACTCACACAGAAAGTTGCACTAGCAAATTGAACAGAAAAATTATACCAGAAATTCTCAAATCACAATGAGTATTATGCTTTATTTTTATTTTCAATTTACATTTTTACCATGGCTTTTTAACAAATTTCACTATACATTCATGGAAGCAAAAAGTCACCCACCAAAATCAATCTTTTTGATATACTTAAAATGTTATACTATACATTCATGGTAGGAGAAACAAAACACATTTCACATCCAGTTGAATCAACTACAAGTAGCAAAACAAACAAGTTGCAATTTAAGAGCCAATTCATTTTAACTTGAGTCAACTGACTTATTTTTATTTTTATATTTTTTTGCTTGAAACTAATTTGATTTGAAAGCTAATATTATATAGATGTAATAATCCATTTAAAAAAATTTTATGATGCTGTTAAATTTTTATGAATTTTTCTAGTTTTAGGCATTAAATAGAAAAAATGATAAAAATTTAATAACATGGTAAAAATTTATTTTCAAATGGATTATTGTATCTACATAATATTGACTTTCAAATATAATTGATTTTAGGTAAAAAAAAAGATGTAAATATAAAAATAAGTCATTTTGGATTAAATTGACTTAAGTTAAAATGAATTGGCTAATCTAAGTAACATGCATTTTTTTTTATAACCAACAAACTCTAAACAATTTTATGAGAAGATGCATTGTGGTTCTACTTTCCTCTAGTCTACTATCTGAAAAATGTTTTCCGAAATAACCATTCTCTTTTCATTTATAAGGATGCAGTAACTTAATTCTTTGTTTAAATTTTTATTGCAAATTTTCTGACACTTATAATTCATTTTTCTATTTTAAGGGAGGTCATAAAGGTTATATCCATTTTGTTTATCAAAATCCTTGACCATATCTGTGAGAATCTTAAATAAAAAAATAGGCTTGTTTACTCTAATGCTCTAAAAGGATGTAACTTTAGGTTCACTGTTGACGAGAATGGACCCAAATTTTTTATAAAAGATGGGCCAAAATAAATATTTTTCTAAATTATAATACTTATAAGGAAATTTGATTTATTTTAAGAAGTCAGAATGCATTTAACTTTCAATTCTAAAGAAAATTACAGCTATTTATAATTTTAAAGGTAGCCTGGGCCTCTATTTTGCCACTGAATATTAAGATTGAGTTTGATCAGTTAGCAAGAAAGATGAAAAACTTTGTAAAAGTTAAAGGGTCATTGTTTTGGAAGCTATATTATGTTATGGAGTCGGCACCTGAAACTGCTACCTATAGGCTTAAGAATTTTCATAAGTTTTATATTTATGACATTAATTTTGATATCAATGTGACAATGGGGAATCGATTAATGTATGTAGAGTAGGTGAATGATGATTTAAGATATGAGATGCAATTGGCTCAATATGAACAAATGTTTACTTAGAGCAAATTAATCAATTAGAGATTGAGATTTTTGTGCTCAAAGCACAACGAGGAATACATGAAGGGGGGAAATAGGCAGGGTATTGAAATTGATCCTTCAAAAACTAGTTCTTTGAAGAATGACTTTCATGACTAAAGGTCATTAGTTAAATTTATTTTCCTTTTACAAACAATGCTCTAATCTCTTACTTCTTTATTTTTAATTTATGTGAACATGGTTCCATTACTCACTTATTTCCTATCAAATTATTACTATTTTCTATCCATGTTTTATATTTAAACATTTTTTTACAACCTACATAACCATATTGCCTTTCTGTAAGTTTAATAAGTCTTATTAGTGAATTATAGGAACTAAGTATTCAAAGACACATGCATATTACTTAATACCAGTCATCAAAGCAGCATGAATATTTTACATAAAAGGTCTCAGGTAACAAACATCCATATTAACTTAGACATATAAGAAGTGAACTAGTTAAAACACATGTGACACTTATTTTGGCATTATCATCATCCACACACATTCTTCATTTGTGAATTTCTACCATCAAGTCCATAGGTGTCTCAATTAACATGTCATAAAGGAAATAAATTAGCTAAAAGTTAAACATTTGAACATAAAAAAATAATATAGGTAGATGTAAGGAAAAAAAACCTAAAACACATAATGTTTTTATCTTTTTTGTAATAGCCCCATTGCCAAAAGAGGTGCGTGATGAACACAGGCCATTCAAGTGGCAGAGCACACTCCCTAGTAGTGTCCTGATGCTCTTTTTTACAAATAGAATAAGTTTCTAATGAAACAAGCTTAATAAACTAAGGACATGCCGAGGAAAGAAAGATAATACCTAGGGTTTCAGATATTGGTGTCAACCCCATTTTTAATAACCGGCTAATTTTTCAACAAATCATTTTCGTGAGGGTTAAAGACAATAGAAAATAATTGAAACCATGTAAGTATCATAGGTTTTCCATGAAAAAATGACCTTGACACTTTCAAACCTAACCTAACAACAATGGACACCACTAACTAAATTTTTGTTTCGATGCATTAACTACACTAGTCATGCAATTATATTTTAGCTTCTCATTAAATAAGGATGGTGGCATTTTGCTTGTAAGAAATGTTGCAAAAAAATTGAATCAATTAGGGTCTTTTTTTTCATAACTACAACACGGTGAATCAAACCCGCCTATACAATATCCATTTTCAATTACTAATTTCCTTCATTACATTGTTATTCCTTCATTATGTTGTTTTATGTTTATTTTATTAGTAAGAAAAAACTTATACAATTCTTTCAAGTTACATTACAAGTATAAAGCAATTGTTAGAGTGTTTGACTTTAAGGGCACTACTTTATTCATGATGCTTGAGTCTGTAAATTCTAATTTTTTTGTTGTTCACCTACAATTCTCCATTCACTTGAACAACTCGATTCTCCCTATTATTATTATTATTATTATTTATTCCCTTACCTTTTACTAATGCATTACAAAATAGATTTAGTCATTCATTTCACCTCATTAACCACTTTCTTCAATGTTCCTACCTTATGTAGGATAATGGACCTGCAAAATTTGATGAATGATTTCAACAATCACTGAATTATGAGCTTATTCTCGAGCTTTAGCTCATTTCTTTTAACTTCCAAAATTCTTCTTCCCTACTGACTTTTCAAGAGTTTTTCACAATTAATCACGATAAGAATGTGCTTGCATTCCAATTAAAACAATAAATTTTACAGTTTTGAACTTTTATATTATAAATGTTTCCCCTGTGTTCAACTCTGCGAATTCCACTTAACCATTGTTTTCATTTTACAAAAACGAAGCCAGTCCATGCAAACATGTTCTGCTCTCTCCTGATATTGACCGCTTAACATAACTCATTCACTAATTATGCCAATTCAATTCATGCATACATATTTTCTTCTTCTTATTTTATTTTTCGGCTCCATTAACATAGGGCCAATTCATTTAGGGGGAGCACATGCCTGTTTTTGCAATTTCTTCACCAAATACGTACATGGCATTACTTCTAAACTCACCATTTTAGATAAGCCTCCTTCAATTTTATTGTTATTACCAAGGTTGTCAAGATCGAGATAATACCCTAGATCATTTTTCACCGTGTAATATAGGGATCATAAGATTAAATCATGGATTGTGTGATTATACCAAAACTATAAATTTATTGTCTAGATAATATAATTCATGTAAAAATATGTCATTCCTTGCATTATTTTACCTACGCCTAGGTTGTTTTGATAATAATTAACTTGTTTTAACAAGTTTCTACTAATGAGGTTAATATAAGGTTTTGGTATAAAAAACAATAGTGTAATGAAATTAATTAAAACAACTTCGGTATCCATGTGAAATGGAATAAAATGGATGTTCAGAATTTTTTATTCCTACTAAGTTGAGATCTTGCGCCTAACTATTAAATTACAAAACATAAATAGTTTATGTGTTCAAACTCTCTAAGGCATCATATGAAATAGTTAGATCACCATACCTTCTCCATGAATTTGGTATGAGCATTTTTCTAATACTCATAGTGCTAGCTTACATCCTCCAATGAATATAAGAGGAAAGTGTGTTGGGGTTTTAAGTCTCTAAGGCCTCTCACACCATCCTTTAAAGTTATACCTGGGTGGTGGATGGGATGGTTTATTGTAACCAGTAGATGGGTACTAAATATAGTTACTTGGCTGTCCACATCTCAAATTCATATGGTCTCTCTAACCAAGATTATATTGATTCGCATAGGGGTCATGCCTTATTCGTTGGTTAACACACTTACCATATTTACATAAGATGTTGTATCCTCTTGAAGTTGTGGGCATGAGTTGGTAGGGTATTTTTGAACAGAGCAAATACCACAAAGTTTAGGATTCTAAACCTATCCCAAGACAACTTGTCTAATCAAAGAGGTTAGTTAAAAAAGTTGAGTTTCAGTACTATAAGTTCTTCCTTATTTACCTTTTTCAGAACATGGTTAGCCTTTGTCCTAAACTACTGTGAATTAGCTGTTATTTGATAAATTAAGTCCTTTGCTTATTCGACATTTTTTCTACAAGTACTCCTTTACTTGCAGCATCAAACATACTCTAGTCCATAAACAATAATCCTTCATAGAAGTATTGCAGCAGCAACAGATCAGAAATCTTGTGGCATGGGTAACTCGTATATAGTTGGTTGAATCTCTCCTAATATTAGTATAGGGTCTCTCAATTGTATTGTCGAATCCAACTCCAGCCCTTGAAATTGGAAAAAAACTTCTCCAAAAACTTTTTCTTTAGATCATTCTAGGTTCTGATTGAACTAGAAGAAAGGTGGTACTGCTGGTCTTTTTTCTTGTCCACCAACGAAAACGGAAAGGCTCTAAGCTTAATTTGTTCTTTTGTAATGCCTTGTGGCTTCATGGTTGAGCAGACATCATAAAATGCCTTCAAGTGTTTGTGGGGGTCTTCGCCTGTAAGTGTATGAAACATAAGCAATAAATGAATTAATCTAAATTTTAATTCACAGACTACATAAATATCGGAAAAATAAATGCATAGGGGTAGTTGGACAATGTTCGGAGTTGCCAACTCCTTTAGTGTTCTTTATGATACTATCTATACAATAACAACTATTTCTTCCTCACTTTCAGAACCGTTATTCATAGATGTTGAAGCTGAGAGATTGACCACTTGTCTTTTCACTTTCCTGTTCACCTTTGCTATCTTCTCAATCTTTGGATCAAACATTAATTTATTTGTACGAGAAAATCTTGGCATACGTTAGTTTACTGAAAAAGAAAACTTTAACAAGAACAAAAATCTCCTCTACAATGGCATCATAATTTTGGTTTGCCATTAAAACCACAAAAAATAGTTTTTGTCTCACTAACAACTTTAAATAAATAAATTTATATTATAGGGGAGAAAACTAGGTTGAATCTTAAGGGACATTTTTAACTGAAAGCTTCCTAATAGAAAGCTGAAATAAAAAATTGAAGGGACTGTTTGTAATCAGAAATAAAATTAAAAAAAAAACAAATCAAAGAATAGTAATTAAGAAAATTATTAAGTAAGAAATCGATGAAACAATCAAGAATGCAAACCTCGGTATTAGTCAACATTCATCATCGAATCCCTACAATTGATCATTGATGCATAGATAAATCGTAGTTAATTGGAAAACAAGCGATCTAATTAACCATAACTGCTAAATAACCTAAAACAAGTGCTTTGATTTAATTTAACAATTGCATTAAAATTTTGAGGGATTGATGAAGCTAAATAACACAAGCAGAAACAAGAACATTTAATTTATATAAATGTTCTCCTTAAGACCTAATGATTTCAGATGTAGTAAATTAATAAACCTTAGTTGCTTCACAAATAGAAATCAAATAAGTAGGGATTTAATATTTAACCCAGTAATAGTATGAAATCAAATAACAATTGGTAGGCCTAATAGCATATAAATAAAATAATTAATCATTGAAGAACACCTAATACTCAAAGTATAAATTAACTAAATAAAATCAACTTTGATCTCATAGTGTTGAAGAATTCAAGGTTTCAGTTTTCTTCAACTAAAAATAATAAAATCAGTCAGACATAGCCATAAAAAATCTCTAAAAAAGAAGACACAGAAGAGACAAGAGAAAGTTGGGAAAGACCTTAGGAGAGCTGCCACCCTTTGCTGGTCTTATTCTAATTTATGTATAAAATCTATCCTAGGGAAAAACAATAAAAACTCCATAAACTCTTCATATTTTTCTAAAACAACCCCACACAAATATAAAATATTCAAAATAAATAAAATGCCTTAGTAGGATTCAAAGAATAGTGTCTTTCAGCTGAAATTTTCGCTCACATGATTCAGAAGCCTTTAAAATTAATCCACATCAAAACTGGGTTTAGAGTTATGAGCCAAGAAATGTACCAAAATATTAGTAGCAACTTCGAGCTCAAATTAGACCACTTTTTTATTAGAATCTCACAAACTCAAAACATGAAAGTTGTAGAGCTTTTTCTTAGCTTCAAAATAACACCTTAATTACATAAAGTAGACATCTGCAACCAAAGTTATGCCCAAGATGCCGCAATTGTTTTTCTTTCTCTTGCAGAAAATGTGTTATGACTTTGAAGCAAAATTGAATCATCAAGATGGAAAATTAGGTAAAAGTGTCTGAATATGAAATATAGTTCTGGAAATCAAGTTTCTAATAAATCAATAATAACCTCATCTAGACATCAGATGGGAAAGTTATGGCCAAAATATGAAGAGACGTCAAAGTTGTCCAAAGTTGTCCAAAATTGCCCAAATAGCTTCATTTTGCATTTCATGTTTCCAATTGCTTCCTAAATCAAAATGTTGACACTCAGTTTTGTTTGGGTACTAATTTTTCTTTCTTTCTAGGTTAGCAAAAATTAGTTTAAGAGCATTTTTTTTGTAGGGGTCAATTCTGTCATTTTTTATGATATTTGGGTCATTTTGGTAAGTCTAGTCACATTTAGATTATGTTGTTGTTCATGGTATACATCTTTAGGAATTTAGGATGATTGTCTAGGGTTAAAATAGGAATTCACTTAGTTTAGGGACTAATTTGGAATTCTAAAGATTTTGTAGGGTTAATTTAGAAAAAAAGGGATAAGTTAGGTGGAAACGGAGGTTTTTTTAGAAGATTCTAGATAAAATTGGAAAGTTTGGGGAAAATTTGTCAATTTTAGAGAGTTTGAGCCAAATCTAACTTGTATGTGACATTTCTCATTTTTAAGATTTTCTCATTATGTGGAATTTTTAGTTCTCTTTTTGAAATTTAATGATTTTATGGAATTTCTCTTTTTTAAAATTGGTAAAAACCACGAAAAAACTACAAATGTTTCAACTTGACCTAAATCAGCCATTTATGTTTTTTTCAACTCGAATAAACCACTTATGTTATATTTACGTATGTGTTGAGAAGAAATATGGTTTCTAGTACTAGTATCTCCCAAAGAATATAACAGAAGCAGGGGCAAAAGCTCTTGGATGGGAAAGAATAAGGTAGTTGGAAATGGCTTGAAGAGACTTGCTCGCATGGAAGAAAATGAGTTGTTGGTTTTAATTAACAATGTGTGTGAAACTAGAGAAGCTTGAGTGTGTGATAGTCAGAACTAGCGAATGGCTAATTATAAGTTTAGTGTTTAATGATTTTATGTTTATTGTTGCGGTTGGGCTTTTGTTGATATTGGTGAAATATATTGTTGTTGTGGTATTGTTATTCACAGAGATAAATGGAGTAATGTGGATTCAAATTATTTTGAATAAAGTAATTTGTTGTCCATTTATGATATGAGTATACTATTTATTTCGCTTTAATGCATTAGTATTCTACAATTGAAGGAATTTGGATGTTTTGGAGATGAAAACGATGAGTGTAGTAACTGGCTTGTGGTGGCATTTGTATACTAGAGCTACATGTTTTGTCGATTGACTGTATTTATATGTTTTACAAGTTAAGTGTTACACCAGAATTGCACTAAAATATTGATAGCTAGAACAAGTTTGGGATTGTTCAGTTTTGTAAAACATGTTTATCATGTTACTTGCTCCATTGGCTGGAAAACAACATAAAGGCCATGAATATCAACAACAGCAACAAAAACAGAAACAGTGATAACAAAAAATCATTAGAAACAATGGGAAATAGTAGACAGCAACAGAAAAATCATTAATAGTACAAACAATAACAGACAACACTAGAAAAATAATTAACAGTAGAAAACATAAAAAAAATCATTAACTTTAGAAAACCAAAAAAAGGCCATTAACATCAGAAATAACAGGGAACATAAGGAAATAACTCTAGCAGCCACAATAACAACAGAAACATCAGGAAACAACTCCAGTAGCTGTAATAATACAACTTTGTTAAAAAAACAACTTCATTAACAAGTGCAAATATGTTGCACTTAGTCACTGTCATTGCTAACTTACAAAAGTAATGTCATTGCCTCAGCCTAAAAACATTCATTCTTATAAAACAAAATATGTCATATAAAGGCCCTTAAACTTCAAATGTTGTCACTCTATTACTGCTAATTATAAGCATCGAGAGGGAGTTGTGACTATGCAAGTCAGGAACTTGGTGGCATGGAGTATAATTGTCTCACTGTTTGCAGTTTCCTTCAAAAAGTAGCACCTAATTGCAGTCATCTTGATGTTGAACTACCACCTAGCTAAACTGGGCAGGATAAGGAAATTGTCTTAACACTAACATTATTTGCTTGAGCTGCAAAATAGATGGAAAGTGTCAAAATGGTGTTACCTAAAAAGCAATCGTGTTTATCAATCACCAACAAAACACAATTATTCTTACACCTACAGTTTTACTTTTAGCTTGACTAGAAACTAAGGTATCCAAGATTATGCTCCTGGGTCTTCCTACCTATATAATACAGAAAATAGGATAGAACATCTAAGTTAAATGTTACAGAATATGTAAAACAAAACATCTAAGTTAAATATAAATTAAATGAAAGGAAAATAACATTACAGTATATAGGATAATAGAAGGCTTTTTTTGAAATAGGATTGCTCTTCTTTGTAGGAGTTTTTCTTGGCCTTCCTAGTGGTCTACATGGTGCAGCAGCTAAGCTTCCAGCACCCTCTCTATCCTATTTGAATATAAGACGAACAAATAAATAGATCAACTTGTAGAAACCTATTATGAATGAATGGTCAGACCTATTTTTCTGGACAAGTTACCTTATTGTGTCCAGGATTCTTGCAATTGGAGCATTGATTATGATAACTTGGTGTTGCTCCTTGATTCATTATGTTCTTTTTTCCTTTTCTTTTTTGGTTTACCTGACATTGACCTAATTTCTGGTGGGACAATAGGGATTACATCTGAAATAACCCAATTGTTTAGTCCATTGATTGAGGGAATGAAACCTGCATATGCAATTTCCATATTGATCTTTTTGTATCACGGACTAAGATGGTCTTCTATGTTGACACCAATGTCATCAACGACAGCAATGGCACGACAACATGGAATGCCACTAAGATTCCAATTATTACAGGAACAAGTCTTCCTTCTTATGTTCATTACCTGCTGATCTAGACCACACTTAACTTGGTAAGCATCATCATCAGTAAACCTTACCTCTCACTTGCTATTGCTTTTACCTGCCTTAGCCAACTTATCAAGGATTATCTTCCCATACTCACCACTTCATCGAGTCAAAAACCTTTTCTTTTCAACAAACTTTTCCATCACATATAGTTTAATATCTTCAAGCATGGAGTATATCGGTTGTGATGAGTTGCCAGCATTACCTTGACTCCATTGAAGGCCTCACACAAGTTATTATGGTTTGCATCATATTGAGGGAATGACCTGAAAAAAAACCTTGCACCAAATATTGTGGATCAACTTTAAGTAGGTTTGCCTTGGCATTCTCCCATTTGTCAACGACTTCAACTGTGTCATAGAAGTCTTTTTGTGTAGTACTCTTTGCTGCCTTTCATAACAGATTCAGTCGAACATAACCTTAGAAAATCTCTAAAAAAGAAAAGACAAAAGAGACAAAAGAAAGTTAGGAAAGACCATGGGAGAGCCGCCACCCTTGCTGGTCCTATTCTAATTTATGTATAAAATCTATCCTAAAGGGGAAAAACAATAAAAACTCCCTAAACTCTTCATATTTTTCTAAAATTACCCTACACAACTATAAAATATTCAAAATAAATAAAATGCCTTAATATGATTTAAAGAATAGTGTCTTTCAACTAAAAATTTCACTCACATGATTTAGCAACCATCAAAATTAATCCACATCAAAAGTGGGTTTATAGTTACGAGCCAAGAAATGTACCAGAACATCAGTAGCAACTTTGAGCTCAAATTAGACCACTTTTTGATTAGAATCTTACAAAACTCAAAACATGAAAATTGTAGAGCTTTTTCTTAGCTTCAAAATTACACCTTAATTACATAAAATAGATATCTACAACCAAAGTTATGCCCAAGATGTTGCAATTGCTTTTCTTTCTCTTGTAAAAAATGTGTCCTGACTTTGAAGCAAAATTGAACCATCAAGATGGAAAAATTGGGTTAAAATGTCTGAATATGAAATATAGTTCTAGAAATCAAGTTTTTAATGAATCAATAATAACCTCATCTGGACATCAGATAGGAAAGTTATGGCCAAAATACGAAGAGATGTCAAAGCTGTCCAAAATTGCCCAAATAGCTTCATTTTGCATTTCATGTTTCCAATTGCTTCCTAAATCAAAATGTTGACATCAGTTTTGTTTGGGTACTTATTTTTATTTCTTTCTAGGTTAGGAAAAATTAGTTTAAGAGCATTTTTGTTTTGTAAGGGCCAATTCTGCCATTTGTTATGATATTTGGGTCATTTTGGTAGGCCTAGTCACATTTAGGTTATGTTGTTGTTTGTGGAATACATCTTTAGGAATTTAGGATGATCATCTAGAGTTAAAATAGGAATTTATTTAGTTTAGGGACTAATTTGGAATCCTAAAGATTTTATAGGGTCAATTTAGACAAAAAGGATAAGTTGGGGTGGGAACGATGGTTTTTTTAGAAGATTTTAGGTAAAATTGGAAAGTTTTGGGAAAATCTGTCAATTTTAGAGATTTTGAGCCAAATTTGACAATTCTAAGAAATCATGGGAAAATCTAGTTATTTTTACAAAACTTTAGGCTAATTTGACAAAGCCTGGAAAGGTTGGGCCAAATTGCAATTTCGCATAAAAATGGTGATCAAACAGCAGCTTGAGAGTTTTGATGGACTTGGACTAACATTTTTACCAGATAGCATCCTTAGAGATTTAAACTTTGTCAAATTTGATTTGGATGAGGTTTAACCGCTAAAACCTGATTATTCTCACCTAAAACTCCTTTATCATAAATATGGGACACCACTTGAAGAAAAAATAGGAGAAATTCGTAACCCTAAACTCCAGCCAAAGAAAACAAAAAACTACAGTCCTAGCCCTTTGATTTTTTGCTCATAGCTCCCCAAAAACCCTAAGCTCTTGTCTCTGCTATCGCCACCCCTGGTGTTTCCCTCTGTTGCCCGAAGCAAGCCTTTAACCTCAAGCCTTTAGCCACACACTGCCTGTCCACCATTGCCGTCGCCCTATGCCGCACCATCGACCCTTGTGTCTCCCTTGCTGTTGCCATCCACATTGGGCCAAAAGAGAGGGAAGGCCACTTTGGCCAAATTGCCGCTGCACATTCACAAAAACCGTCCCTTGTTGCTGTCATCGTCGTCCTCACCACCAATAGTCCTCACTGCTATCTCTGATGCCTCACCATCAAGCCCAAAGCCATCATTTACTCTACTGCCGTGCGAAATAAAAAAGCTCCGATCAAACTTGTGCCCAACCCGTTTGGTCCAGACTCGATTCCATCAATTTCCTTTTTTTGGGTATAACCTGCGTTTGACCTTCAATCTTCTTGTTCATGTTCGTTCAAGTCACTAACATTTGTTTTATTTTACAGAGAAGCCACTGACAGCAAGTTTTTTTTTTAATTGTTTGTTCATTATTTGTTTATTGGTTTGTTTGGCCATGTATTAAATTTAACTTTTGAATTCACATAGGAATATAAGTTAGGATGTTTGTCTGTTTATTTGTTTATTATTTTTTTCTTCTTTTTTAGAATAATTTAATTTTAATTCTCAAAATACATCATGAAAATCAACAACCCATGAAATTACAAATTTAGGCTAGTAATCCAAATTTTCAAATAATCCAATTTGCCATAAAAGAGTTTGGTTTTCCTCTTTTTCTTTTTTTATTTGTTTGTTAACATATTGATTTGATGTGTTGTGTTTTTTTATAGGTTCTAACATGCATACATCTTGGCATGCATAATGAGCTCAATACCCAGGCTTACTCCAACAAAACCTTGCAAAACACCCGGGTTAAGCTAATCATGTAAGGCAATACTCTGTGCATTTTCTCTAATCTGTAGCAATAAGTAGTGTTACTCGAGTGTGATGATAATCACTCCATGGAATCATGAAAGCTATGACTCGAATTAATCCTTCCTCATGTAATCCTTGTGGGTGAGGAATTAGGCCTTTTTTAGTCCGATGGGATTTAGTAAAAGGGATTCGAGAACCAATCTATGAACTTTTCTCCAAAAAAACCACCTATGCATATAGTGACCAAAGACCCATCCACTATGATTTATATAACAAGACACACATTGTTTAGTTAATTTACCTCATTGTTCTCGAAACTTGTTTTATGTTATAATATCGATATCATTATTTTATGTTATTATACCAATGTTGCTACCTCTTTTGTCATTATACCATTTTGTTGCCTTGATTTGTGCACTTTTGCATAAATTACTTGTTCTTTTTTCATGGTTTTAATTTTTCTTCATATTTTAGCTCATATGTTGTTTGCCTATACTAATTGTGTTCTAACATGTTACTAACTTTACTTTTTTGCTTGTTCTTTTGGTTTCTAAATGAAACTTTTTCCATGCATGAAAATCGTATATCAAATCGTACTTACTCTTAACTTTCTTGTCAACAACAAGTTTTGAAGTTTCATGGTAGTAGATAATCAAGATCGTTCATTGTATGCATACATTAGTCATCATTTTCATGCATTCATACTATGAAATGATCACTTCATTTAAGGAGCAAAATTGTCATCTAAAGTCGATGTATCCACAAATGACATTGAGCAAGGCAAACACGATCTTTAAGGAGACTTCATGCAATTCTTGGATAATGGAAGTTTCTATGCCTCTTTTTATGGATGGGAAGTGCATTTCTTCGAGAAGAATTTTTAAGCTAGATCAAACTTAAAGGTCTACACACATTCGTGAATAATAGGGAATCCTTCGAGTGGACTTGTATCTTTAAGAGATTGGCAAAGTAACTTAATAGTAAAAATCTCCTATATTTAGTATAGAGTCTAGGGTATAGTCTTTGTTGAATAAATGTCTGTTATTTTTTTCTTTTACAATAAAAAGATGTAACATGTACATTTCACTGTCTTTCAATAAAAACCCACATTTTACATCAATTTCACCATTTTCGCTATTATACTATCCATTTCACCCTTTTGTCATTATACTTTATTTTATAAACAAACACAAATGTGACAATGCTACTCGTGGGTGGAAATGAGAGTTCAATAGTGGTGACTTTGAAAATGCTGCCAAGTTTAGAAAGAAGAATTTTAGATGTGACACATTAGCTTTTATAAGGATGGAGTATATCAACCTCAGTACAAGAGATTTTTACTGGATTTTGGAGTAGATAGTCTTTATTGCATAAATGGCTACAGTGTAATCTTATGATTACTTAACTAGATAAGGTTCGTAATTCCTTCAAAATCAAACAAAGAAAACTCTTCCAAAATTAAAGAGGAAACAACTGCAAGTAAGGCAACTTCAAAGGAAAAGAAAGATCGAGAGCAAGGTGAAGCAACAAATGTCACTTGAGTCATCTCATTTGAAGACTGTTTCATGCAAACACTACAAAGGAGAGCTATTAAGCACTTCACAAAGGTTTTTTTATTGCATGCCCCCAAGTCATCAGAGCCATAGTTTATGGAAAAAAAAGAAAAAAAAAGGTTAACTGGGCTATAAACCTTTAACACAGCCCAGGCAAAAGTTAGAGTGCAAAAAAATAAAAATGAAAAACAAGGGAAAAAAAGAAAAATGAGCTATGGATTCTAGATTGAAAACTTGCAAATGTAATTTAAATGAAAAAAAAAACAATATTCAAGGTAAGTTCTCAAGAATGAAGCATGATTTGGATCAACATAGTGCAATTGGAGCTATTCTGCATTGTGTTTTTCAAAAACAAACCATCATGAGAGTTGGGGGGCAACAAATGAAATTTGATAATTTGAAAAATGTGGTAGGTTTGGGATCTGCATTATCGGGTTTTCTAAGACAATTGAGGGCCAATTCATTTGAGCTAAAGTCAACTAACTTTTTTTAACTTTTACATCTTTTTTACTTGAAATCAATTTTATTTGAAAGCTAATGTTATGTAGATACAATAATCAATTTGAAAGTAAATTTTTATGATGTTGTTAAATTTTTATGAATTTTTCTTTTTTAAGGCCTGAAACTAGAAAAATTCATAAAAATTTAGTAAGATGATAAAAATTTACTTTCAAATTGATTATTGTAACTATATAATATTAGCTTTTAATTAAAATTAGTTTCAAGTTAAAAAGATGTAAAAATAAAAATAAGTTATTTTATAGTTAATTGACTAAAGTTAAAACGAATTGGGTGTGAATCTACTAATGGGTGGCATTAAAAGATCTTTCTTTTACATAGTTGAAACTTGGCTATATTCTTTTGCCTTGTTTAAACATGACCTTTTTCTTTTACCTCAAGAATATTATTCATCAACAGAAAGATCACCATCATGTTTTTACCCTTTACTTTGTGCATTTTACATTTTTGAGTTAGAAAAGGGAAGAATAATAAAACATCTTAATCAAATACAAAGACCATAAATTATCTTATCAAGCTCTGCAAATTGATGAAAGTTTTTCTTTAAAGCTAACCCATTATTTATTAATGTGTGTGGGTCAAAAGTGAAGAAACAGCTTAAAACTCTTCTTGAAAAGATGCATTTCTTGGACACACTAGGGGGCATTAAGCATTGAACACCAATATGGTCACAAAAATAGTAAAGGATGCACATTCATGGATCATGATCCCTAAAATGAGGTAATATATCACAAGCACTTTAAAGGGGATGTTGATGGACATAAATACAAATCTAGACAAGGAGTTACACATTTTTCATGCATCATGTTTTTTTTTCATATAACATATGCATTTTCATCTGTTGAGATTCTTGTCAAATTTTTCAAAGTCATTCATCATTCATTATAAGCAGTATAACTATAATGCATAGTGCATATTCCTTTAAAACAGTTTTAAAGACAAGTCTTGTGAAGGCAGATTTGAGGAATATTCACAAGGATCTCTAAAAAGGAAACTTTTATAATGCACAGGTTAAAGGCATTACGGTTCACAACAAAACTTGGTTATCAAGAAACGATCTAATTTTCAAGGGTAGCAACCATTTAAGGTGGGTTTCATTAAGGTAAGACCAAAGAACACCAACATGAACATTCAGCAAAACATTCTCAAAGATCGAAATCGAGATAAATTTTCACTATCAAAGAAATCATCGTGTATTTTTATACCTAGGTGCCAAATTTTAGAGTCGGACATCCATGAGTTGTTATTCCATTTTTCAAAGCAATTTTCATCTTATTTGGTTGGTTGTTCTCGAAGTTCATTTTAAGGTATTTTTAAGTTATTTCAAGACATTTTCAACTCTCACGATTTCTTATTGGACTAGCTTCATTTTTTAAATTCACTCATTTTTTAGAATTCTTCATTTTCAAGATTCAGTCATTTTGTGAAAATCTTTGGCTTTCTTTAATTCATTTTATTAAATTTCTTAATTTTAAGATTCACTCATTTTATGGAATCTTTAGCTTTTTTAAAATTCACTCATTTTATGGAATTTATCACTTCTAAGATTCACTCATTTTGTGAAATCTTTGGCTATCTTGAAATTCACTCATTTTGTAAATTTTCTTATATTTAATATTTGTTCATTTTTGTGAAATCTTTGCTTTTTTGAAAATTCATTTATTTTGTAGAATTTTTCACTTTTAAGATTCACTTATTTTATGAAATATTCATCTTTTTTGAATTCGCTCTTTTTTAGATTTTATCACTTTCAAGATTTACTTATTTCGTGGAATCTTCAGCTTTTTGAAATTCACTCATTTTATGAAATTTCTTAATTTCAAGATTCACTTATTTTATGAAATCTTTGACTTTTTTTAAATTCACTTATTTTGTGAAGTTTCTCACTTTGAAGATTTACTCATTTTGTGGATTTTTTTTTAAATTAATTTATTTTGTAAAATTTCTCACTTTCAAGATTCACTCATTTTGTGGAATCTTCAGCTTTCATAAAATTCACTCATTTTGTAGAATTTCTTACTTCCAAGATTCACTTTTTTTTTGGGAATTTTTATCTTTCTTGAAATTTAATCATTTTGTGAAATTTCTCATTTTCAAGATTCACTAATTTTGTAGAATCTTCGGCTTTCTTGAAATTCAATATTTTTATGAAATTTTTCACCTTTAAGATTCATTCATTTCATGAAAATCTTTGGCTTTCTTGAAATTTAGTCTCTTTGTGGAGTTTCTCAATTTCAATATTCACTCATTTAATGAAATCTTTAACTTTTTTAAATTCACTTTTTCTGTGAAATTTTTCACTTTCAAAATTCTCTCATATCATAAAAATTAAAGTTTCAAATTCACCCATTTTGGAAATTCACACTTTTGAAGAAATTATTCCAAGTTCGGTTGCTTTCTTGGAAATTTTTTAGATAACAAGGGAGTTTCCTTAATCTCAATCTAGGATAAAACCAAGGTTTCAAAGAGAATGTAATTCTCCTTTTTATCATTTGGGTCAAACTGAGGTTTTAAATGAGAAAGGTTTCTCTACCTCATCACATTTAACGCAAGTCTAATCCAAGTTTTAAAAGTCAAAGTTTTCTTTTTTTTCATAATATATATTAAATAGAGGTGATAAAGAGTCAGGGTACTCTACCTCAAAGGAATTTAGAGGCGGTAGGGAGACAGAGTTCTCTACCTTAAAGGTCATCAGAGATGGTAAGGAGACAAACTTCTCTACCTCAAAGATCATCAAAGGTGGTAAAGAGACACCACACATATAATGTTTCTTTAGGCCAAAGCCAAACTAACAAGTACACACATAACTTTGTAATCCAAGCTTCACCAATCCAACACCCATTCCATTAGAGCTCCAAGTTCAAAAATAGGTTAGCCTACCAACCATAAACCTTAGTGCTTGCCATTAGTGACAAAGTGCTCTACCTCAAGGATCATTAGAAGTGGTAAAGAGTCAGAGTGTTCTATCTAAAAAAAATATAGAGGTTGTAAAAAGACAGAGTTCCCTACCTCAAAGGCAATAAGAGGTGATAAAGAGAAAGTTCTCTACCTCTTAAATCATGGTAAGAAAGAGTTCTCTGCCAAAGGTAAAATGAATGAGAGAAGAGTTTGTCTCTTTTATGGAAAGGCTTTTATGGAGAAAAAGGGCAAGGAAAGTTCTACAACCCTCAAGAAAAGATGAAAGAGTTTTTCTTTTAGGTTTGGAAGCAATGGGTAGGTTCTTATTGCAAAGGCTCAAAAAGTTCCTAGTCTTGGTAAACAAGGGGGAAAGGGTTTTTCTTCATAGATTCTTAGACAATATGAAGATTACTTAACCTCACAAAGCAAAAAAAAGTTTTTCTTAGGATTTTTTTAACAATAGGAAGGTTTCTAATACAAAAAGGTAAAAAGAGTTCCTTAGCCGAGTGAGAAATGAAGAAAAGGGTTTTTCTCCTTAGATTCATAAATGGTAGGAGGGTTTCTATCATAAAGGTAATAAGAAGGTTCCTTTGCCTTGAAGTGGAAGAAAAAAGATTTTTTTTCTCAAGATTTTTTATAGTGAAAAGGTTTTCATTGTCCAAATAAAAGGTCTAACAAAATTTGGTGACAACTTTACATTCATCATGTTCCATAAGGTATGCAAAGAAGGGCATCTGTTGACATTTAATTTTATCCGGATACTGATTTTTATTTCGTTCTAGATTAGGAAAAATTAATTTAGGAGCATTTTTGTTTTGTAGGGGGCAATTTTGTCATTTGCTAGGATATTTGGGTCATTTTGGTTGGTCTAGTCACATTTAGGTTATGTTTTTGTTTGTGCTATGCGTATTTAGGAATTTAGGATGATCATCTAGGGTTAAAATAAGAATTTACTTAGTTTAGGTACTAATTTGGAGTCCTAAAGGTTTTGTAGGGTCAATTTAGATAAAAAGAAAAAGTTTGAGTGGAAACTAAAGTTTTTTAGAAGATTCTAGGTAAAATTGAAAAGTTTGGGTAAATCTATTAATTTTAAAGAGTTTGAAGCAAATCTGACAACTCTAAGAAATTATGGTAAAATCTAGTTATTTTTATAAAGCTTTAAGCTAATTTGACAAAACCTGCAAAGGTTGTGCCAAATTACAATTTCACATAAAAAAGGGGATCAAACCAGGAGCTTGAGAGTTTTTCAGGACTTGGACTAGCAGTTTTATCAGATAACATCATTAGAGATTTAAAATTTATCAAATTTGATTTAGATGAGGATTAATCTCTAAAATTTGATTAATTTTGCTTAAAAACCTCTAAAGCCTGATTAACCTCCCTTAAAACTTCTCTATTGTAAATTTGGGTCACCACTCGAAGAAAAATAGGAGAAATTCAAAACGTTGAACTTTGCCAAAGAAAACGAAAAACTGCAGTTGAAGTCCCCTTATTTTTTGCTCACAATTTCCTAAAAAACCCTAAGCTGTTGTCTATGCCATTGCCACCCCTATCGTTTCCCTCGTTGCCTAATGCAAGCCGCCAACCTCAAGCCTCCAGGCACACACCACCTGTCCACCGTCAGCGTCGCTTCATGTTGCACCATTGACCCTAGTGTTTGCCTTACAGTCACCATCCACAACAGGCCGAAGAAGAGGAAAGGCCGATTCAGTCAAATAGTTGTTGCGCATTCGCGAAAACCGTACCCTATTGGCGCTTATCGCCGTCCTCACCACCAATAGTCCCCGTTACCGTCTCTGATGCCTCACCATCAAGCCCAGAGAGACCGTTTGCTTTGCCGCCATGTGAAACGAAGGTGCTCCGATCGAACCTGCGCCCAACCCGTTGGGTCCAGTTCCGACTCCGTCCACTTTTTTTTTTGTATAACCCGCATTTGACCTTCAATTTTCTCGTTCCTGTTCGTTCAAGTCACTGACGTTTGTTTTGATTTTGCAAAGAAGCCACTGACAACAAGCTTTTTTTTTTCTAATTGTTTGTTCATTATTTGTTTATTGGTTTGTTTGGCCATGTATCAAATTTAACTTTTGAATTCACATAGGAATATAAGTTAAGATGTTTGTCTGTTTATTTGTTTATTTATTTTTTTCTTCCTTTTTAAGAATAATTTAATTTTAATTCTCATAACAGATCATAAAAATCAATAACCCACAAAATTACAATTTTAGGCTAGTAACCTAAATCTTCAATTAATCCAATCTACCACTTTTTTTTTTTAAGGAAAAGACTAATTAAGCTAGGTGATAAATCTTTAAGATCCATTCTTGGTGGATTTGATAAAATCCTGAAACGAATTATTTGTTTAAAATCGATTGGTTTGATAGAATTTATAGTTTGAACAATGTGCTCCTTTTAAATTCTTGGTGGGTTTGATAAAGTCCTAAGATTTCAAGAACATCTAGAATTCCATATCTGCTAGGTCTGTTAAGATTTACAGTTTGAAATTAATTGAAAATTAAAGATAATTAAATAAAATTCATTAAAATTATTTTATCAACGATTAGGTAAAAAAACAAGAATTTTTGGAAGAGAAGAATTGAACCCCCATGTTACCAATTTTTTGGCCCTATAATAAGGTTATTTTAGCGTAACCGATTCATGATCTTAGAATGTCTTGTAAACCATAACAGGTATCCAATTGACCTAGATAAAATCAATTGATGACGACTCTTAAAAATACGTTGCTACACAAAATATGGGAAAAGTGAATATACTTGGACACAAAATATGAACAAAAGGCTAAACATTATGGGAGAGAAATATAGCAATTTTCGTTCTTATCAAGCAACTTTAGGTCTAGCTCATCTTTAAAGTCTTTTGTTTTCTTGCTTTCTGATTATGCCTGAGATTCCAAATTTCTTGTTTTCTCAATTATCTTATTCGTTGTTGATTTTTTTGGGGCCTCCCTTGGTCTCAGGGCCATAAGTGTTTTGGGTTTGTTTACTATTGACGATGTCAAAGATGAGAGCTCCATTATTTGCATTTGTTTTCATCATGGATAAATTATAAGTTTTTAGTCTACAAAAAAATTAATTGAAAAATTAATTTATTCATAATGAAATAATGTAAATAATGGAGCTATTTTCATTATGAAAAATTAATTACAAAATAATTTATTCATAATTGATTTTGGTGATTTAGAAGCCAATAAGAAGGTGAACCATAATTTCTAAAACCACAAGGAAAGTGTAATTTTAACTAAATCTTATAAGTGTAATTCACTCTAAACTTAGTATAGTATCAATAAAATTAATTGAAGAAATTAAGTGCCTAATTTTCAATTTTTTAAATTAGTCTCTTTATTAATATTAATATTTTTATGATCTAGACTTAATATCCATATCATCTTAAAGATAATTCATCCCTTGAATTTTTCAAGCTAATTAAGATGGTACTAACATTTTCTTGACTTCCTGCTAATTTATTTTAACTTAAGTCAACTAACTTATTTTTGCTTTTAATTTTTTTTACTTGAAAGCCAACACTATGTTGATACAATAATTTATTTGAAAGTAAATTTTCATAATGTTATTAAATTTTTAAGAATTTTTACTTTTTTAATGCCTTAAACTAGAAAAAATCATAAAAATTTAGTAAGATTATGAAAATTATATTTTCAATTAATTATTATAGCTACATAATACTGATTTTTTATTAAAATTAGTTTTAGGTGAAAAATATGTAAGAATAAAAATAAGCTATTTTAGAGTCAATTGACTTAAGTTAAAATAAAGTGGGTGTTAGTCAATTATTTCCAATGAAAAACAATAATAAAACTTATGCACTTTGAACTTATTTACTTTACAAAAGTTTGTTTCACAAACCATCCAAATGATAAAAAAAATGATATAAGGACATGCCCCCTAAAAAAAGAGCAATAGAAAAAATGCAATCTCAAACTTATAGTAGGTGTAAATAAAAAATAAAAAATCTAATTATTATTAATATAAAATTAGCATAAAATCTCTTGAATTAACTTACTTGCTTTTGGTTTTTAAAAAATAATTATTGATTAATAGTAATTTAGAGTTTTTTTTATTATTTTCCTTTCTTTGGCTTTAATAATTTTTATACTTTCAAAAAAATTGCGGCTTTAATCCTTTGTCTCACCGCCATTCCTTTATGAAACCCTAAATTTTTCTTCCAAGCTGCCACGACCCTTGGAGCATTCCGACTACCATTGAGTTTTCCAGCACTCCCTATCCTAACTTTTCCAGATGCCAACTCTGTCACTGTCGATGCCAGAGTGAAGGAAAGAGGCTGATCATTAAGCTGTTCCGCCATCCTGCTACTAATTCATCTGTTGTCCATTCGCTTGGGGAGTTCCCCCACCATTTCCTTTGTTGTCCAGGCCATTGGTTGTGCTTTGTTTGTGCCGCCTTGTCGTTGCTAGAATTGAGGTTCAGCCATGACCTGTTCTCCAAACCATGCGCGACCTATTTTGTGTCCGGATCCCATCCATCAACCACGTTTAGTTTTGGTATAACTCTTGTTAGTCTTTATCCTTTTTATTTCATTCATACAAGTCACTAACATTTTAATTATTTTGTAGAGAAGATGTTGTCAACAAAATTTTTTATTACTTTTAATTATTTTTTTCATATGTTCTTTGTTTATTTGTTGATTTTGCCCATGCACCAATTTAATTATTAAATTCACATAGGAATACAAGTTAGGATGTCTATTTGTTTAACTTTTGTTTATCTTAGAATCATTTTTTATTTTAATTTACATAATGTATCTTAAAAATCATATTTAGGAAATTTCAATTCCATATGGGTTTTATAAATAACTAGAATGAATTTAGAATAATTTGATAGGATCCACGGTTAGGAGAATTATTTAAAATATAATAATAATAATAATAATAATAATAATAATAATAATAATAATAATAATAATAATAATAATAAATTAATTCATTAGGTTTTAATATCCATATCCGGGTGTTCCGATAGTATTTATTGTTTGGATTAATAATTATCTAAAATCTTCAATAAAAAAAAGATTAAGTTTTTAGGCTTCTCATATGGGTGATCTGATAGAATTCATGGTTTGAAAATATAATTAAAACACACAAAACAAGAACAATCAAGTAGTAATTTTTAAGAGTTTATATCCTGGTGGTGCATTAGAATTCATGGCTTGAAAAATTACTTAAAATATTAAAAATCAAGCAAAACAAAATTTAAAGCAAACTAAGGTAACAATTTTTAGGCACTAAAGTAAGGTTGTTTTAGTATAACCGTATTTTTGAACGTCTTGAACTCTTGTAGACCATTTTAAAGTGTCCAATCAATCTAGGTGTAAACAGATTGGTGGCGAATCCTGAAAACACGTTACTACAACTTGACGATCCCACTAGAGATATCTTGTGGGTCGAGCCTATAAAAATTTGATTTGTTTTATTTTATTTGCTTATTCTTATGTGACTTATTTGTTATATTTACTTGGTATAGGCATGCAATATGCATTCATGACTTAAAACTTTATACCTGAGCTTCCTAAGATCAACCATATTCTTTCAAAGCGGAATTGACGTTGTTGTCCTTGTGTGACCATGGTCTCCAACCCTTCGTCAGTTTTAAGTAGCAAAGTAGTGTATTTGCTCCTGAGGTAATAGTCTCTACATGGGTCTAAAAAATACTATGACCCGAATTAATATTTTCCTTACATAAACCTTCACGGGTAAGGAATTAGGTTGTCATTATATTAATTGATTTAGCGATGAGATTTGAGAACCACCATAAACCTTTTTTATAAGCCACCCCTATGCATATAGAATATCCCACATAGCCATAGAGCCGACCATAGAATTCCTATCATTTATTAATGCCATAAGGATATTGTTATGCCATTTTGTTTTGTTACACTTTTGTTTTCTTTATGTCTTATATTTATGGCTCTAACCTTTATTTTCTTTTGTTGTTCTTTTGATTTTTTAAGCATTTTTTTCTTTATACATCAAAATCATGCATCAAATTATATTAGCTCTTATCTTTCCAGTGTCAACAAGAAGTCTTAAAGTTCTACGATAGTGGACACTCAAGCTCATTCACTCCATGCATGCATCACTCATCATTTTCATGCATTCATACTATAGAATGATCATTTTATTTAAGGAGTAAGATTTTCACCCCAAGTCAGTACATCCACAAATGACATTGAACAAGGCAAATGCAATCTCTAAGGAGACTACATGCAATACTTGGGTAGTAGAAGTATTTATGCCCTTTTTATGGATGGAGAAGGCATCTTCTTGGGAAGAGTTTTTAAGCTGGATCCAACCTAAAGGTCTACATGTATTTGAGAATGGCAGAGAATCTTTTTAGTGGACTTGTCTCTTTGAAAGCTTGCCAAAGTAACTGAACAGTAAAAATCTCCTGGATTTAGTCCAGAATCTAAAGTGTAGTCTTTGTCAAATGGATATTTGTTATTATTTTCTTTTTTAATAAGGAGATGCAACATGTGCATTTTACCGCATTTTGATAAATAATCAGTATTTTGTCACTATACCATGCATTTCATTCTTATTGCCATGGGTGGAAATGAAATCTAAGGGAGATTTGATGACGGTGATCTTGAAAATACTGCAAAATCTAGAAAAAATTATCTTAAATGTTGCACCTCACCTTTCATCATACAAAACCAAAAGAAAGTTCGCAGTGGTTATCAACATTAGTACAAGAAATTTTTTGTTAGTTTCTGAAGAATGAGGTCTTTATATTACACAGCTTAGGTGGTATCCCATGAATGTTCAACACAATAAAAGATTATCAGTTCTTTATAGCATGAATTTTAAAAAGGAAAGAAGTCCATCCCTTCCATTAAATGGCAAAAAGAAAAATTCAAAAAGAAAAAAAAACTGAGGGTAAGCATGAACAACTAATGTTATTTGAGTCATATTACTTAAGGAACAATATAAGTAGGACTATCTAGCACATAACATATCAAAACTGCAGCTCACAAAAAAAAAAGTGAAAGAAAAGGATAGGGGTTTGCTGGGCTGTAAATCTCCAACATAGCATAGGCAAAAGTTAAAGCATAAACAAAAAAAAAAGAAAAAAAAAGAAGAAAAACAAGCTATGGATTATGAACTGAAAACCTACAAAGGAAGTTTAGAAGATAAAAGCAACTTTCAAAGCAAGGCCACACACATATTGCCAGAATTTTGGGGGGGGGGGGGGGGGGGGAATAGATAAAGTCTAACTTTTGAGAAAAAGTGGTAAATTTGATGTTGTCGCTATCAAGTTTTTCAAGGTAATTAGATTTGCTCATGAGTGGCATTAAAATGCCATTCTTTTACACCATTTAAATTTGACATTCCTTTTTTTACACCATTCAAGCTTGATTTTCTTGAACCAAGTCTTTGCCTCTTAAATCCCATTTCAAAAGACCATCATCATTTGAAAGTCTATTTCTACCTTTCACCTTGCATATTTTGAATCTTTGAATTGGAAAATGAAGGAATAATAGAAAATCTTAATAAAAAACAAAAGCCATAAGTTATTTTTGTTAAACTTTACAAATTGATGAAAGTTTTTCTTTAAGGCTAAACCATTGTTCATTAATGTGTGTGAGTCAAAAGTGCGGGAAATACCTAACATTCTTATAAAAAAAGGGCATTTCTAGGACACACTGGGGGGCATTAAACACTGAACACCAATATGATCATAAAAGAGCAGAGAATGCTCATTCTTAGATCATGATCCCCAAGGCAAGGTAAGGAATCACAAGTAGCTAAAAAATGAGGTTAAAGGAGATAAACATGAATAAGAGTTACTCACCTCTCATGCATCACTACTTTCATAAGATCTATGCATTTCACTTGTTGAGGTTCTTACGTTTTCAAAGTCATGAATTTTCATCATGAGCAACATGACTATCATGCATAATGTATATTTTTTTGAAACAATTTTAAAGATAAGTCTCAAGAAGGTAAGTTTAAGGGTATCCATAAGGATTTCCAAGAAGGAATGCCTTATGAGGCAATTGTAAGCGACATTATGGTACGCAAATAAGATTCATTACTGGGAAATGGTTTAGTTTTAATTCTCAAAAGTAGTAATAATTCAATGTGAGCTTCATTAAAGTAAGACCAAAGGACACCAACATAGACATTCAGCTAGGAGTTTTCGAGATCAAAGTTAAGGTAAGTCTTTCCTCCTAAATAAATCGTGAGTCATTTTTATACTCGAGGAGCACATTTGAAAGGCTGACATCCATGAGTTGTCATACTATTTTTCAAAGTAACTTTCATCATACAGACATGTTTGAAAGGTTTTTCTTAAGGTTTTGTGCTTCTCAAAGCTCATTTTGAGACATTCTCAAGGTACCTTTAAGATATCTCAAGACATTTTCAACTTGTAAGGTTTCTTATAGGACAAGCTTCATTTTGAAATTCACTCATTTCATGGAATTTTTACCTTTTTAAGATTCACTTATTTTGTGAAATCTTCAGTTTTTTTTTAAATTCACGCATTTTGTGGAATTTCTCATTTTCAAGATTCATTTATTTTGTGAAATCTTCAACTTTATTAAAATTCACTCATTTTGTGTAATATATTATTTTCAAGATTCACTTATTTTATGGAATCTTCAGCTTTATAAAAATTCACTCATTTTGTATAATTTCTCACTTTCAAGATTTACTTATTCTGTGGAATGTTCAACTTTTTTTTTTAAATTCTCTCATTTAATGGAATTTCTTACTTTCAAGATACACCTATTTTATGAAATCTTTGAATTTATTAAAATTTACTCATTTTGTGAAATTTCTCACTTTTAAGATTCATTCATTTTGTGAAATCTTCGGTTTTCTTGAAATTCATTAGTTTATGAAATTTCTCACTTTTAAGATTCACTCATTTTATAAAATCTTCAGCATCTTGAAATTCATTCATTTTATGGAATTTCTCACTTTTAAAATTCACTCATTTTGTGGAATCTACGATTTTTTCTAAAATTCACTCATTTTTTTTTGAAAATTCTTACCTTCATGATTCACTTATTTGTGGAATCTTTAGCTTTTTTGAAATTTATTCTTTATATATATATATAGGTATATATATATATATATATATATATATATATATATATATATATATATATATATCTTTTACTTTTAAGATTCACTTATTTTGTGGAATCTTCAAATTTTTTGAAATTTACTTCTATGTGAAATTTCTCATTTTTAAGATTTCCTCATTTTGTGGAATTTTTGATTTTCTTTTTGAAATTCACTAATTTTGTGGAATTTCTATTTTTTAAAATTGAAAAAATTCATGAAAAAACTACAATGTTTTAACTCGACCTAAACCAGCCACTTATGTTTTTTTCAGCTTGAATAAACCACTCATGTTTTAAAAGTGGGCAATACGGTCATTCTATGTTACACTATTAGAATATTCCGTATAGAAGAAGGATATTCTGTTTCTTTTTATCATAGTTGGCAAATAAGAGAAACGTTAACAGAGATGGTGCATTAAGTAGTTGATAGAGAGCGGATGGTAGAAAGCAGAAAATATCAATAGTCCATTATGTTGTGGGCAACAGAGTGTCCGTAATGATGAAGAGCAGCTGGTGCACAATAGGGAAGGGAGGGTTAATGATCTAAATTTGTTTTCGGAAACAACTATTGGGTAAGATTTGAAGTTGATTTGAGGATGGTTTTAATTTAGGGTTTGGGTAAATTTTGGGGATTTTCGATTTGGTTCATTGTTGAAGGGTGTGTTAATTAGTTATGGATGTTAATTAGTTTTTAGTGTTTGTGTCATCTTCTCAGCATATGAAATCAAGTAGGTTGATTAGGATTGTGTTTGTTTGGTAAAACTTGATGTATCAGTTTTGTTCAAAATAATTATTCTAACCAATTTGATGTTTTTGTTGACAATTGCTTTATAGAATGTCATCTAGTAACATCAATTACACCGGAATTGAAGAGCAGTTGTATGAGAACAAGATGTGTGTTTGTGGGGGTAGAGCTGCTATAAGAATTTTTAAATCAGAGAAAAATCGAAACAAATTATATTACGTGTGTGTTGAGAAGAAATGTGGTTTCTAGGATTGGTGTCTCCCAAAGAACATGACAGAAATAAGGGGCAAAAGCTCTTGGGTGGATAGAGTTCAGGAAAAAATGAGGCAGTTGGAGATGGCTTGAAGAGACCTGCTGGCATGGAAGAAAATGAGTTGTTGGTTTCAATTAACAATTTATGTGTGAAACTAGAGAAGCTTGGGTGTGTAATAGTCAGAAGTAGAGAATGGGTAATTATGAGTTTAGTGTTTAATGGTTTTACATTTGCTGTTATGGTTGGGCTTTTGTTGATGTTGGTGAAATAGATTATTGTTGTGGTATTGTTGTTCAAAGAGATAGATGGAGTAATGTGGATTCAAATCATTTTGAATAAAGTGATTTGTTGTCCATTTCTGATATGAGTATACTGCTTATTTCACTTTAATGCATTAGTATTTTACAATTGAAAGAATTTGGATGTTTTGGAGATGAAAACAATGAGTGTAATAACTGGTTTGTGGTGGTATTTATATACTGCAGTTACATGTTTTGCTGATTGAGTATAGTTAGATGTTTTGCAGGTTAAATGTTACACCATAATTGCACCAAAATAATGATAGCTGGAACAAGTTTGGGGCTGTTCAATTCTATAAAACATGTTCGTCATGTTACTAGCTACATTGGCTGGAAAACAACATAAGGGCCATGAATATCAACAGCAACAACAAGAACATAAACAATGATAACAATAAATCATTAGAAACAATGGGAAACAGTAGATAGAAATAGAAAAACCATTAACAGTACAAACAATAGTAGACAACACTAGAAAAACAATTAACAGTAGAAAACATCAAAAAAGCCATTAACTTCAGAAAATGAAAAAAAGGCCATTAACATAAGAAATAATAGGGAACATAAGGAAATAACTCTAGTAGCCACAATAACATTAGAAACATCAGGAAACAACTCCAGTAGCTGCAACAATACAACTTTGTGAAAAAAACAACTTCATTAACAAGTGCAAATATGTTGCAGTTAGTCACTGTTATTGCTGGCTTACAAAAGTAATGTCATTGCCTCAGCCTAAAAAAATTCATTCTTATAAAACAAAATATGTCATATAAAGGCCATTAAACTTCAAATGTTATCACTCCATTACTGCCAGTTAAAAGCATCAGGAGGGGGTTGTGACTATGCAGGTGAGGAACTTGGTGGAATAGAGTATAATTGTCTCACTGTTTACAGTTTCCTTCAAAAAGTAGCACTTGATTGCAGCCATCTTGATGTTGAACTAGCATCTAGCTAAACTAGGCAGGATAGGGAAATTGTCTCAACATCAACATTATTTGCTTGAGTTGCAAAACAAATGGAAAGTGTCAAAATGGTGTTACCTGAAAAGCAATCAAGTTCATCAATCACCAACAAATAGGGATGGCAATGGAGCGGGCGAGAACCGCAAACCGCAGATATCCACCTGTGACGGACGGGTAAACGGGTGAAAATACCCGTGATGGGCGCGGCATGGGTAAAAAATTTCACCCGTCTGGCGGGTGCGGCCAGGTAACGGGTAGGGGGTATCCGTCGCGGATAAATCCGCGCCCGCATACCCATAAAACCCGCCTAGATATGAAACATTGAAACTTCAATTTTACCCTTACTATAAATGTTACTTCTCTTAATTCTAAATGGCTAATTTGGTATTTACACCTAAATACACGTTCAGCAGACACGCACGGCTTCACAATCGGCACAGCTAAGAATCAAATCCGATGTTCTCCCCATTAACTTTGATTCAATCCACGTTCTTGTCGAAGTTCATGAGTCATGAGTCAATGGCCGATTCGGACTCTTGCCTCGCCTTGCCAATTCAGCCCTTCACTCTCACCTCGCCTGATCGGTGATCGCTCACGAGTCACGATAGCGCATAGCTGCTCAGTCCTCACGTCCGACGCCGGCAATTTGCGCTCGAGTCTGAATCCGAGAGGTGAATAAGCTGATCTTGCAGCATTAATTGTCGAACTCGCTTGAGCGCCTTAATTGTCGATCTCGCAGCATTAAGGTCAGCAACAACTTTTTCAGTATCAATAAGTTGAGCCTTTAAGCTTTGATTCTCCACCTGTAAAGATCCAATATTGGCGGTGAGAAGATTAGCCTCTACAATGTTTAGCTTGAGCCGGTTCTGGAGCTCCATTACTGCTGTCTCCTGCTCCTTAAGGCCATAATATTCCAATAATTAAACTTCAAGATTCCTCTCCCTTTTTTACCCGCGGATTACCCGCGGACTGGATTATCCGCGGGTTGCGGGCGCGGATGCTATTTTTTACCCGTTAGCGGATATCCATGAGTTGGCGGGTATGAAAAAAACTGCGGTCGCGGATGACGGATATGAGGTATCCGTGCTCGATCTGCCCCGTTGCCATCCCTACCAACAAAACACAATTATTCTTACACCTACAGTTTTACTTCTAGCTTGACTAGAAACTAAGGTATCCAAGATTATTCTCCTGGGTCTTCCTTCCTACATAATACAGAAAATAGGATAGAACATCTAAGTTAAATGTTATAGAATATATAAAACAAAACATCTAAGTTAAATTAAATTAAATGAAAGGAAAAGAACATTACAGCATGTGGGACAACAGAAGGCTTTTTTTTTTTTAAATAGGATTGCTCTTCTTTGTGGCAGTTTTTCTTGGTTTTCCAAGTGGTCTACACGGTGCAGCAGTTTAGCTTTCAGCACCCTCTTAAACCTATTTGAATATAAGACGAATAAATAAATAGATCAACTTGTAGAAACCTATAATGAATGAATGGTCAGACCTGTTTTTCTAGACAAGTTACCTTATTGTGTCCAGGATTCTTGCAATTGGAGCATTGATTATGACCACTTGGTATTGCTCCTTGATTCATTGTGTTTTTTTTCTCTTTTTCAGTTTTGGTTTACCTGACATTGACCTAATTTCTGGTAGGACAATATGGATTATATATGAAATAACCCAATTGTTTGGTCCACTAATTAAGGGAATGGAACCTGCATATGCAATTTCCATATTGATCTTTTTGTACCACGGAGTAAGGTAGTCTTCTATGTTGCCATCAATGACAGCAATAGCATGACAACATGGAATGCCACTAAGATTCCAACTGTGGCAGGAACAAGTCTTCCTTCTTATGTTCATTGCATGTTGATTTGGACCACACTTAACTTGGTAAGCATCATCACCAGTAAATTTTACCTCCCACTTGCTACAGCTTTACCTACTTTAGCTAACTTATCAAGGATTATCTTCCTATACTTACCACTCTATCGAGTCAAGAACATTTTCTTTTCAGTGAGCTTTTCCATCATATATAGTCTAATCCCATTAAGCATGGAGTATATCGGCTTGTAATGAGTTACCAACAATGCCTTGACTCCATTGAAGGCTTCACACAAGTTATTATGGTTTGCATCACAGTGAGGGAATGGTCTAAAAAAAGCCTTGCACCAAATATTATAGATCAACTTTAAGTAGGTCGGCCTTGGCATTCTTCCATGTGTCGTGCACATAATCTATGTTCAACGTTTGGAAGCAACTCTTCAATTGCAAGCAACAATCTCTACAACAAAAATATGTTAACTTTATGTAACAAATATACCAACTTGTAACGAATAAATACCTTTTGTTGGTTCGAAATAATAGTCCATCCATTTGAATTTTTAATTCCAAGGTATGCCATTAAGAATTTTAGGAACCAAGTCCAAGAATCTTTGTTTTCTATCTCAACAATAGCCCATGCTATTGGGAACATCTGATTATTACCGTCCCTCCCAATTGTGGTTAACATTTCTCCCTTAACTAATCCCTTTAGAAAGCAATCATCTACACCAAATATTGAACTACATCTTTTGAAGAAACCCTTTTTGCAAGCATTAAAACAAATATAAAGTCCTTAAAAATAGCAACTGTCATATCTACATAAGGCTGTAGCTCAAGAACGAAAGTACTACTACGATTACATTTTTGCAGCTCTGAAACATACCCCCATAAAAGTAAGAACTTATCCTTATAATTACCTGCCATTTTCTTCTTAACAATTTCCTTTGCTGTATTCATCATGTTCTTTGAGACATTGATATTCAATTATCCTTTAACAAGCCCCTTCAATTGCCTAGTTGATAAATATGTCTCATCTCTAATTATATTAGCAAATATTTCAGCAATAAGTTTGCTACTAACTAGCCTCAAATTGCTTTGGCGTCTGTAGTTATGTGTTCTCCTTTAACACTTGATTTAGAAACAACTAGTCCTCATATTTTCTGAAGCCCAAACCTTAAAGGGGTAGGTGCTACTGTGCCTTACTTGCGCTCTTTTTGGCTAATTTACCTTAAAGAAAACATTCCTATGTGTCTCTACAACATACTTTGCAAATGTATTTTTAAACTGTTGGGAGTCCTTAAAACGCATGCCAAGGCAAAACTCAAATACTTTATTATTCTCATTATAGTAAGGAAAATTATTTATTTTGAACTATAAATTGGGCTCACCATCATAATATTCTAAATTATTAGAAATGACACTGCCTGCATCATCTGAATTTATATACTTAGTGTACTCTCCATCACTATTATCTTGATGGCCTTCCCCACTGTTGACTTTTTCTTGATCTCTTACAACTTTGTTGTTGATTATTTGCCCATAAGAACATTACAAAAGTCATCTTCATCATCACCTTCATTAACTAAATCATCATTATGATTTGCATTCTCCTCAACAAGTCTTTTTCTCCATTTATTTTTCAAATTCGGTAATTTCAGATTTTGCCTACTCTCCCTTATCTCATCATCAAAATCTGATATATAAGCTTCACCATTGAACTACTCCTCATCATCACTATTTCTATATGCATTAGAATATCCATTTTGTGTGGCATTCCTTTTCAACTCGGGCAATAGAACATCAACACCTTCATTGTCTAGTTGCTGGTCACATGTATTTGTTGTTGCATCAACCCCACTAGCTCCATTTAATGATTCTAATTCATCTTCATGTTCCAAATAAAGCTCAATCGTACCCTTCCTCAACATTAACTCTAAAAGATCTAATGCGGACCCCTCATCTCATGCAAGTCTAATGTCATCTAGAGGTGACAATTTCTTGCAACAAATTTTAAAGAATATCTTGCCTTTTTTGGGTATTTTTTATCATTTATAAATTTTAAAAAGTCATGGTATCCATCCCAATACTCTGCTGTGACCAATACATCCACCTTTCTATCAATATAGCCAAAAGGAAGTTTCTCAAACCTACCATTATGATGCATAGTGTACTTTCACACTAACTGCCCTTCTTTGTTTCCATGTAATAATTCATGGTCCCCCATTCTGAAAGACAAAGACAAATGTATAATCAATTTGACATTCCAAACATACACGTACCCACAATTCGATATATGGCTAGACCCATATGTGTCTCTTCTATTTGATAAACATACACACACCCTCATAAATCACTTTATAAAATTCTACTTGACCCATTGCCATTTTCTTATCTTTTTTGATAGACAAAACCATAATCAGAAACTATAAAATTTTACTTGACCCAATGCCATTTTCTTATCTTTTCTAATAGATAAAGCCATAATCAGAAACCCTAAATACCAAATATTTAATTAAGTCATCAGTATGTTACGGTTAACAACTTACCTATCAAACTCAATTAACAACACCTTTAATCAGCTTTCTTTATTGCCATCAACTCTGCAATATTGGCGGAATCAAGACCGAATATATTCTCTCTTTTCTTTGTTTTTTTTAGAAGTACTGGAACATCATGTGGATTTAGAAGATATGGACTTGGAAGACTTGGCTTGAAAAGAGTTGGCGCCCATGGACCAATTTTCGCGCCTTATGCCATACTTATTCCTCTGCAAATCTGCATAATGACCAAAAAAAAATGCTAACTCATCTGTCATTTAACATGTTACACTTAATTGTAGCCACATCATATCAACTTAATGGTGTATGGCTTATGTGGCATAGTTAGATAACATGAATGGTTTATTTGAGCCGAAAAAAACATAAATTGCTGATTTGGGCTGAGTTGAAAAATTGGTGGTTTTTTTCATGGTTTTTGCCTTTAAAATTCACTCATTTTTGTAAAACCTTCATTATTTTTTAAAAAAATTCACTCATTTTGTGAAGTTTCTCACTTTTAAGATTCACTCATTTTAAAGAATCTTCAGATTTTTTTTAAATTCCCTAATTTTATGGAATATCTAGGTTTTAAGATTCATTCACTTTGTGGAATATTTGACTTTTTTTTTTAAAATTCACCCATATCGTAGAATTTCTTATTGTTAATATTAACTCATTTTGTGGAATTATTTAATTTTTATTTTTAAATTCACTAGTTTTTATGGTGTTTTGCACATTTAAGATTTACTCATTTTGTGGAATCATGTTTTTTTTAAGAAATTCACCCGTTTTGTGAAGTTTCACTTTTAAAATTCTATCATTTTGCGAAATTTTTTGCTTTTTTGGAATTCACTCAATTTGTGAAATTTCTTAGTTTTAATATTCACTTATTTTTTTTTGAAATCTTTAGCTTTTTTGAGATTCACTCATTTTGAAAATTCACACATTTGATGGAATTATTCTAAGTTCGGTTGCTTTTTTTGAATTTTTTTTAAGATAACATGGAAGATTCATTAATCTCAGTGCAAGGAAAAATTGAGGTTTTAAAGAGAACGTGATCATTTTCCTCATTATTTAGGTCAAATCAAGGTTTTAATTGCGAAATGTCTTTCTAATTCATCATATTCAAAGAAAGGCAAAAGTGAGGTTTTAAAGATAATGTAATTTTCTTTCTCATATTAGGTTAAATTGAGGTTTTAAATGAAAAAAGATTTTTCTATCTCATCACATTTAAAAAAAAATTCTAAACTAAGGTTTCAAAGAGAAAATAGTTATTTTCCTTATAATTTGGGTAAATCCAAGGTTTTAAATGAGAAAGGTTTCTCTACTTCATCACATATAAAATAAGGCTAAACCAAAATTTCAAGAGCAAAATATTATCTTTCTCATAATATAGGTTAAATGAAGGTGGTAAAGAGATGAAGTTTTTTACCTCAAAAGTCATCAGAGGTGGTAAACAGTTAGGATATTTTACCTCAAAAGAATTTAAAGGTAGTAAAGAGATAGAGTTATCTATCTCAAAGATTATCAGAGGTGGTAAAGACTTAGGGTGCTCTATCTTAAAGGAATTTAGAGGTAGTAAAGAGATAAGGTTTTTCTACCTTAAAGGTTATCAGAGGTGGTGAAGAGTTAAGGCATTCTATCTAAAAAAAATTTAGTGATGGTAAAAAGATAGGGCAACATCAACTCCAGATTTCAAGTTAGAAGTCAAAATCAAAATAAAGAAGATTCTTGTTGGCTAAAATAAAGGAAATGACAAATCAAAGTGACAATAATTCAAGACAGTTTGTAAAAAGCCTTATCTAGAACAAGCTCAACAATATTTTCATCTCGGATTCCAAATATCTTTATGTCGAAAGTGCTAAATGACATCACCCTAAAGTTTTATGGATTGTAGAACTTTTTACGTCCCTGGACTTTAATACCTTTGGAGTTTGATTCCTTCTAGTATGAATATGTAAATTAGAATTAAAGGAGGCAGGCTTTGAGTTAGCCATTTCCTAGTCTTACCTTCTATTTCCACTTTGTAATATTTTCTTTCTTATTTAATACTCCCTCCGTCCCAAAAGTTCTTCTCCATTTGTTTTTGGCAATTAATTTATAATTTTTTATTTTTAACATTTTAATATATAAATACAAAATCTTTATATATGAATGATAATTCAAGATATGTAGTTTCTAAATATATTTTTATTTATTTTTTTTAACAAACAATAATATGAATAAAATTGAGTCAAAATACAATAAAAGGTCAAATATATCAAAATTTATGAAACGGAGGGAGTATTTTTTTCGCTGCAGTTCCCAGTTTGGTACTAGCGAATAACTACGGTGATTCTATATAAGAGTTTAGCTATTAGGGTTTAAGGTTTAGGGTTTTAGGGTTTAGGGTTGAGGGCGGGTTTAGGGTTTAGGGTTTGGGGTTTGGGGTTGAGGGTTAAGGGTTTGGGGTTTCGGTTTGGGGTTAAGGGTTAAGGGTTAAGGGTTAAGGGTTAAGGGTTTCGGGTTTAGGGTTTAGGGTTTAGGGTTTTAGGGTTTTAGGGTTTAGGGTTTAGGGTTTAGGGTTTAGGGTTTAGGGTTTAGGGTTTAGGGTTTAGGGTTTTAGGGTTTAGGGTTTTAGGGTTTAGGGTTTAGGGTTTAGGGTTTAGGGTTTAGGGTTTAGGGTTTAGGGTTTAGGGTTTAGGGTTTAGGGTTTTAGGGTTTAGGGTTTAGGGTTTAGGGTTTAGGGTTTAGGGTTTAGGGTTTTTAGGGTTTAGGGTTTTTAGGGTTTAGGGTTTAGGGTTTAGGGTTTAGGGTTTAGGGTTTAGGGTTTAGGGTTTAGGGTTTAGGGTTTAGGGTTTAGGGTTTAGGGTTTAGGGTTTAGGGTTTAGGGTTTAGGGTTTAGGGTTTTAGGGTTTAGGGTTTAGGGTTTAGGGTTTAGGGTTTAGGGTTTAGGGTTTAGGGTTTAGGGTTTAGGGTTTAGGGTTTAGGGTTTAGGGTTTAGGGTTTAGGGTTTAGGGTTTAGGGTTTAGGGTTTAGGGTTTAGGGTTTAGGGTTTTTAGGGTTTAGGGTTTAGGGTTTAGGGTTTAGGGTTTAGGGTTTAGGGTTTAGGGTTTAGGGTTTAGGGTTTTAGGGTTTAGGGTTTAGGGTTTAGGGTTTAGGGTTTAGGGTTTAGGGTTTAGGGTTTAGGGTTTAGGGTTTAGGGTTTAGGGTTTAGGGTTTAGGGTTTAGGGTTTAGGGTTTAGGGTTTAGGGTTTAGGGTTTAGGGTTTAGGGTTTAGGGTTTAGGGTTTAGGGTTTAGGGTTTAGGGTTTAGGGTTTAGGGTTTAGGGTTTAGGGTTTAGGGTTTAGGGTTTAGGGTTTAGGGTTTAGGGTTTAGGGTTTAGGGTTTAGGGTTTAGGGTTTAGGGTTTAGGGTTTAGGGTTTAGGGTTTAGGGTTTAGGGTTTAGGGTTTAGGGTTTAGGGTTTAGGGTTTAGGGTTTAGGGTTTAGGGTTTAGGGTTTAGGGTTTAGGGTTTAGGGTTTAGGGTTTAGGGGCGGGTTTAGGGTTTAGGGTTTAGGGTTTAGGGTTTAGGGTTTAGGGTTTAGGGTTTAGGGTTTAGGGTTTAGGGTTTAGGGTTTAGGGTTTAGGGTTTAGGGTTTAGGGTTTAGGGTTTAGGGTTTAGGGTTTAGGGTTTAGGGTTTAGGGTTTAGGGTTTTAGGGTTTAGGGTTTAGGGTTTAGGGTTTAGGGTTTAGGGTTTAGGGTTTAGGGTTTTTAGGGTTTAGGGTTTAGGGTTTAGGGTTTTAGGGTTTAGGGTTTAGGGTTTAGGGTTTAGGGTTTAGGGTTTAGGGTTTAGGGTTTAGGGGGCGGGTTTAGGGTTTAGGGTTTTAGGGTTTAGGGTTTAGGGTTTAGGGTTTAGGGTTTAGGGTTTAGGGTTTAGGGTTTAGGGTTTAGGGTTTAGGGTTTAGGGTTTAGGGTTTAGGGTTTAGGGTTTAGGGTTTAGGGTTTAGGGTTTAGGGTTTAGGGTTTAGGGTTTAGGGTTTAGGGTTTAGGGTTTAGGGTTTAGGGTTTAGGGTTTAGGGTTTAGGGTTTAGGGTTTAGGGTTTAGGGTTTAGGGTTTAGGGTTTAGGGTTTAGGGTTTAGGGTTTAGGGTTTAGGGTTTAGGGTTTAGGGTTTAGGGTTTAGGGTTTAGGGTTTAGGGTTTAGGGTTTAGGGTTTAGGGTTTAGGGTTTAGGGTTTAGGGTTTAGGGTTTAGGGTTTAGGGTTTAGGGTTTAGGGTTTAGGGTTTAGGGTTTAGGGTTTAGGGTTTAGGGTTTAGGGTTTAGGGTTTAGGGTTTAGGGTTTAGGGTTTAGGGTTTAGGGTTTAGGGTTTAGGGTTTAGGGTTTAGGGTTTAGGGTTTAGGGTTTAGGGTTTAGGGTTTAGGGTTTAGGGTTTAGGGTTTAGGGTTTAGGGTTTAGGGTTTAGGGTTTAGGGTTTAGGGTTTAGGGTTTAGGGTTTAGGGTTTAGGGTTTAGGGTTTAGGGTTTAGGGTTTAGGGTTTAGGGTTTAGGGTTTAGGGTTTAGGGTTTAGGGTTTAGGGTTTAGGGTTTAGGGTTTAGGGTTTAGGGTTTAGGGTTTAGGGTTTAGGGTTTAGGGTTTAGGGTTTAGGGTTTAGGGTTTAGGGTTTAGGGTTTAGGGTTTAGGGTTTAGGGTTTAGGGTTTAGGGTTTAGGGTTTAGGGTTTAGGGTTTAGGGTTTAGGGTTTAGGGTTTAGGGTTTAGGGTTTAGGGTTTAGGGTTTAGGGTTTAGGGTTTAGGGTTTAGGGTTTAGGGTTTAGGGTTTAGGGTTTAGGGTTTAGGGTTTAGGGTTTAGGGTTTAGGGTTTAGGGTTTAGGGTTTAGGGTTTAGGGTTTAGGGTTTAGGGTTTAGGGTTTAGGGTTTAGGGTTTAGGGTTTAGGGTTTAGGGTTTAGGGTTTAGGGTTTAGGGTTTAGGGTTTAGGGTTTAGGGTTTAGGGTTTAGGGTTTAGGGTTTAGGGTTTAGGGTTTAGGGTTTAGGGTTTAGGGTTTAGGGTTTAGGGTTTAGGGTTTAGGGTTTAGGGTTTAGGGTTTAGGGTTTAGGGTTTAGGGTTTAGGGTTTAGGGTTTAGGGTTTAGGGTTTAGGGTTTAGGGTTTAGGGTTTAGGGTTTAGGGTTTAGGGTTTAGGGTTTAGGGTTTAGGGTTTAGGGTTTAGGGTTTAGGGTTTAGGGTTTAGGGTTTAGGGTTTAGGGTTTAGGGTTTAGGGTTTAGGGTTTAGGGTTTAGGGTTTAGGGTTTAGGGTTTAGGGTTTAGGGTTTAGGGTTTAGGGTTTAGGGTTTAGGGTTTAGGGTTTAGGGTTTAGGGTTTAGGGTTTAGGGTTTAGGGTTTAGGGTTTAGGGTTTAGGGTTTAGGGTTTAGGGTTTAGGGTTTAGGGTTTAGGGTTTAGGGTTTAGGGTTTAGGGTTTAGGGTTTAGGGTTTAGGGTTTAGGGTTTAGGGTTTAGGGTTTAGGGTTTAGGGTTTAGGGTTTAGGGTTTAGGGTTTAGGGTTTAGGGTTTAGGGTTTAGGGTTTAGGGTTTAGGGTTTAGGGTTTAGGGTTTAGGGTTTAGGGTTTAGGGTTTAGGGTTTAGGGTTTAGGGTTTAGGGTTTAGGGTTTAGGGTTTAGGGTTTAGGGTTTAGGGTTTAGGGTTTAGGGTTTAGGGTTTAGGGTTTAGGGTTTAGGGTTTAGGGTTTAGGGTTTAGGGTTTAGGGTTTAGGGTTTAGGGTTTAGGGTTTAGGGTTTAGGGTTTAGGGTTTAGGGTTTAGGGTTTAGGGTTTAGGGTTTAGGGTTTAGGGTTTAGGGTTTAGGGTTTAGGGTTTAGGGTTTAGGGTTTAGGGTTTAGGGTTTAGGGTTTAGGGTTTAGGGTTTAGGGTTTAGGGTTTAGGGTTTAGGGTTTAGGGTTTAGGGTTTAGGGTTTAGGGTTTAGGGTTTAGGGTTTAGGGTTTAGGGTTTAGGGTTTAGGGTTTAGGGTTTAGGGTTTAGGGTTTAGGGTTTAGGGTTTAGGGTTTAGGGTTTAGGGTTTAGGGTTTAGGGTTTAGGGTTTAGGGTTTAGGGTTTAGGGTTTAGGGTTTAGGGTTTAGGGTTTAGGGTTTAGGGTTTAGGGTTTAGGGTTTAGGGTTTAGGGTTTAGGGTTTAGGGTTTAGGGTTTAGGGTTTAGGGTTTAGGGTTTAGGGTTTAGGGTTTAGGGTTTAGGGTTTAGGGTTTAGGGTTTAGGGTTTAGGGTTTAGGGTTTAGGGTTTAGGGTTTAGGGTTTAGGGTTTAGGGTTT